>CCAG010005595.1:0-65689 GCA_001077435.1 Glossina morsitans morsitans
AAAACTGGACATACACATGGGTCTAACGAACTAATTTTTTGTATGTATTGTTTTGTAGATTATAAAAAGTGGAGATACACTCACATAGTAATATTTCAGAAAAGTCTTTCAATCTTCTCGATCATAAAATCGACATAAAACCGACGCGAAGTGACCGTAGATAATCAACTCAGAATTATATACTGATCGAAAATCTATATATATATTTTAGTCTTTTAGCAAATGGGTTATCCTGGTCACCTAACACTAAGTGGATTATAACCGCCTCATGTCAAATGTCACAAAAGTTTGCATTTTAAATTTACATTGATATGATTTATAAGATTGTCAATGTCATGATTATTATATGGATGGTTCACTTGCCAAATCGGTTAACTCCATTTTTGGGATTTGATTAAATTTTAATATCAAAGCATTTCATTAGCTCCTAACAACTGTACATATTCAAAACGCATTTCTCTAATAATGAGTGTTAACGCCACTATTTATTGGCAGAGAGCTCGGTTCAAGAAACCGGTTTTGCATGTATTCGGATTCGTCATCTGATCACAGCAAATAATCCGACTGTACGAAAAAGAAGCCATAATCCTGATAAATGGAACCGAAATGTTCAAAAGAACAGAACGGAATAAAAGGTTCAGAATACAGAAATAGAAGTGGAAGAGAATTTATTATTTGGGAAAATTACTTAACTTAAATGAACTGGATTTGGGGTTTCTCTAACAATATGTTTCTATAACGACATTTTCCCGTAATAAAATAATAATTGAGAAATTTTAAAAAACAACATAAAATATTTTATCGTTTTTCTCAATTTCTTGTTTTATGGAGTTAACCGATTTGGCAACTGAACCATCCATATATGAGTGGAAAACATATATCATCGCGATGTTATAGTCCTAAGCAATTGGATTTGCAATTTTGATTTGATCACTAGATGTGCAATAGTTACTAGGTTGTAGTGATAGCTCGAACAGCACCTAGCTCAGAAAGTACTTTATAATTTTTTTTTTTTCTAAATTAATTTTGGAAAATTTTGAAAATTGAAATTTTTTTCCATATAACGACTTTTCAGAATAGGACGTTATATGGGGAGTGATCGAAAAAGTACACCGATTTAAAACGTTTTCAATTACTTGGATCAAAACACGTCAGTGTGTCAGTTAAACGGACAAACGGACAAACATGCTTAGACATGCGAGAAGGTATCGAAGCTTCAAGACGGATATCAAAATTGTACGTCTCTGCAACTCAAAGTAAGATAAATCAATGATAGCGCGTAGCTCCTACACTGTCCACGGCACACTGAGAACACTTCTGTTTCCATAAACAAAACGAAATTGTGTTTTCTTACTCATTACCCGATTTCATGTATATGCCGCAGTATGTGTATAAAAGTTAACGACATTTTATTTTTTGCATCTTTGAGGAAAACTGCATTGGGCAGAAAGGATCCGACCGAAAACAAATATAATTTTCTTACTTGTTAATCTTAAAGTTAGCGAAGGCGAACCTTATGTTGCATTAAAAAAAAAAAAAAATCATAAAATTATATCAATTGCTTTACACAAGCACGCATATAAATAAATTTGCATTTAAAATTTACTTCGTAACATTATACGATACTGTTATAGCGGCACTCTTCACAAAACTTTTATAACTACATTGAAAACTTGCACATACATTCACGCTAAGAAACTTTCCTTAAACAAATTCTGCGAAAGCGTTGGGTACGATCATGAGTTTACTGCGCTTACGTTTTTTAGTTCCTTTTTTACACTCATCGCCGAAGGATAAAGGGTATATGCGTTTCATCGAAACGTTTGCAGCGCCCAGAAGGAAGCTTCGGAAACCTCTCTTCAAGTGTATAGATACTTGATCAGCATCAAATTCGGAATCGATTTAAGCATGTCCGTGTGTCCGTCTGTGTAGTGCCTGTTGTAAACATTCTCCTGGCCGCGAAAGTGAATTTTATCGATTTGGCAGAAACATTGAATGTTCTTGCACGCAGGTTGATATTGAACTAGGGTCAAATCGGTCAAAGAACACGCCCACAGCACCATGTAAACTCTCTCTCTTTTTCAAAAGGAATAAGACACTGGCTTTTTGATGATTACCCATAAACTAAAGCAGATAAATACACAAAAATTTGAACACGTATTGTATAAGTGTTGCTGTAGCGCATATACAAATCGGCCATGCCTACTCAATACTATAGAATATTAAATTTTTATTCCTTTATCAAAACGTTTGCAGCACCCAGTAAAGAAACTTTATAGGGCCTATAAAGCTTACTCATTATTGATAAGTGTCAAATGTGAGCCATTCGAGACATGTTTATCAGTCCATCGGTCCATCTGTTTGTTAATCACTGTGATGAGCACAATCATGGTCACTCGAATAAAAAGGCGACATCAATTTTTTCTTTTTGCTGCAAGAATAGAAAAAGTCGGCCATACCAACCCCATATCGTAAAGTATAGAAATTTAGTTTTTTTCCTATTTTTTATATTGGGTGTCAGAGTAACGGTAATAGCTATGAAAGATTCGTTCGGTGTTGAATACAATTTTTTTACTTGTTTCTCTTGGCGAAATTCATTATTAACTGAACGTTTTCCGTTTACTTTTTTTATTCGATTAATTAGAATCCGCATTTCTCGTTGTTGTCATAATAAATTAATTTGATTGAGTAACTAATTAAAATGGTTTCTTTTATTAATTCACTTTACTGCAGTAAAACATTGCCTTCGCTTCTTGGTGAAGGTTGGGGTTATATCTTACACTACTTGTGGTAGGAGTGTGGTCGTTGAAGAACAACTGAACTGTGTTCACTGTGGTTAACGTTGCAACTTGAAAAATTAGAAAAGTGCATCCGTCATTTCAGATTATATCCATATCGCTCGTGTAGTGTCGAGGCGATCAGAATCCGGACATGATAGATATAATCACTTCATCTTAGTTGAAGTACAACATCTTTTGAGCAAATGACACAACAGTGGAATATTCATAGATTCATGGATTCGAAAAGTAGAATCGACAAGCTGCAGCTAAGAGCGGATAAATCTTGAAAACTGAAGATAAATGAAAAGTGAATAAAGAAGTAATAAAAGAAAAAAGACAACGCACAGCAGACAGCATGCAAAACCTAGCAAACAAAAGTTTATTAAGAAATTTAAAGGTCAATGCTGAGCATAGTAAGTGTAAAACCAAAAACAAGCAAGAGATAACAAAAAGTCAATTACCTAAGAAGGGGGTGAACATCAACTGCCAAAGGCGGGATAATATTATCGCTTTTTCCTTAAAAGTTCACTTTTACGAATTTTCTCAAATCTTTACAAACATTCGGAAAAACACGAATACAAACCCAGTAGTCTTGGCGAGCTTTTCATAATGTTTTGACAAATAAATTTACTGCCATAAGACCCAACGATATTGATCTATTTTCTGAGTTGTTAAGGGAAGTAGGTGTAAGGTATAATCCATTTTTTATATCCTGCAACCTTTTGTAATATGAGAATATATTAAGTTTTTGCGGATGTACACAACACCCAGAAGGACTTGAGATAGACCCACCTTTTATTATATCGATTCCGAATTACTTTCAGAATCAATCAAGGGTTACCTGTCCGCCTACCTGTCTTGTTTTCTTTTATTCAACCTATAGGTCGTTATTTATCAGCTATTTCAATGAAAATTGATTGATTGATGTGATTAACTCCAAGGACCAACTCTATTAAAACTGGTTCGGATCGAACTACTTTTTCGACCGTACCCATGACCATAACGCTTTATATTGAAAAGTCATTATATAAATAATTGTAGAGTGTAGGGTACAGACTTCTTCACGCTCAATGAAGAATTGCATGAAGCGAAGTAGTGTAGGGTACAAAAATTGAGACAACTGCAAAACATGTAAGATCGACCCACCACAATAAGAGCTACTTTTCTTAAGCTCGAAATTAGTGAAGTGAATCTCTTCACAACAAAAGTTAAAATCTGAACAGATCCAGGAAACAAGAGCGTTTGTTCTATTTCTTTGAAAACTTTGGCTTAGCAGCATTCGCAGTCTATCTGAATTTTTTAAGAAAATTCAAGTTTAGTTATGTGCGTTCGCTTCACTCTAGATTCGCCTGCATAGGCACGTGCATGTATGGACGGATGCATGCTTTTGTCGATACTGATACAGATTTATTGATTACAGCAATTCGCAGAAGCTGCACATTTCTATAATAAACTTGCGGTCAACTTTGAGCAGATACTTTCCGACTTCAACGAAGCAGTATCAATGAAAGTTGCTTCCATCGGGAAATCTATGTAAAGTCCAATTTTGGGTAAAAGCCGATGTTTTATGAGAAAACTTGATGAATATTGTAAAGTCTGAAGCAACCCGGAATTTAATTTATTAATTACACCATTGTACTGATGTATGCAATACCCAGAGGGACTTGAAATTTACCGAACTTTTGTCATATGGAGTTTTAAAAAAAATTTCTAATACTTTACAGTAAAAATTGCTTCATAAGAGTTCTTTAATAAAAAGCTTAACTATATCAAATTTCGATCAAGTGCACCTAATTTTTGAATAGAACGTTCGCATAAAACGTTTCTCATAGAAAATAAACTCTTTGTGAAAATCGGTTCACAGCAGTAATTTGGAATAGAAATGAAATTGATGAAATTTGAAGAACATGTACCAGTGTCGGAACCCCCTTCTATTTGAGTATTCTCATAAATAGTGAGACCTTTGGCAAAGAGGTTTAATTTTCCATTTCTTTTATTACGAAAATTTACGCCCTTTTACTAATTTTGCATAAAATTTAATCGCAGGAAATTTTTCATCACATAGGTCTATTTTTTAGAACTTACCATATATAGGGTTTCTCATCGAAAGTAAGTCCTTATATGGTGACCGTATCAGATTTGTAGTTTTTTATAAACAAAATGAGTGAAAAATAATATGATGGGAACTACAGGCCTCAGTACAGCAGCAGTGGGGCATTTGGATCACATTGTTGTATTTGTTAGCCTGTTATTCAGGAAGCTCTTCTATGGCGACAAAGCGTGATTTATGTTGTGTTCTGACGAAAGTAACTGCGCAGTAATAAATTCCTTAAGAAGTAAAATAAGTGTTACGGTAATAAGTGGAGTTAATAAGTAACATGGATCGCAAGCCTTTACGTTCTGGGCATCCTCTAATAAGAGGGCTTCCATGAAATATCAGAATAATTCATAATTTTCTTTTATGAATGACTTCATTAAGTTTAGTGGTATAGGGTATTTGAGAGTCGGTCCCTACAGCGGGCAGAATTGCCTACATACTCTGACGATAAATGGAAAAATTTTAAAGATTTCTGTTTATTTGCATTGCATAATAAGCATCCATCAGTTTTCCCATCAAACCGATTACAACATTTTCTTATTTCGCTTATT
Organism: Glossina morsitans morsitans; assembly: GCA_001077435.1. Taxonomy (NCBI): domain Eukaryota; kingdom Metazoa; phylum Arthropoda; class Insecta; order Diptera; family Glossinidae; genus Glossina; species Glossina morsitans. Next base: position 5,430 of record CCAG010005595.1, read on the forward strand.
ACATGAAACCAACTACAATAACTGGGAAAAGATAAATTGATTTCAATGAAATCCGTTCTGCTTTCGTTAAGGCTGAATGAACATAACGGTTCATTTGTGTGGAAAATTACATTAAAAACAATTTCGGAAAAAGTAATTGAAAAAAAAATTCAATTATTTATTGATTTTATATTTAAAATAATTTTGGTATTTCGCTTTTATTTAAAAATTTTTTTTATTTAAAAATTTTGATATACAAAGTATTTTTTATTTTAATGAAAAACCCATAAGAGAATTATATTCGGCGGGGACCGAATCCCTCATACCCACCACCACATAAACGCTTAGTTCACTTAACATTTTAATGCCAACGAAGTTTGATTTTTTCTAAACGCCCCAAGATATTCATCATAACTAGATTACAATTAATATACTTTATCGCCTTCTATTCTCCAACTCCTTTCATTTGTTACTTATTTCGAAGCGATTTTTAAGAAAACATATTTCCATTAAGTCGTGATATCTATCACCATTGATTTAGAATTAATCCACTTAGCTTCTCGCATGTGATACCCGTAGCAACGGTATTGTAACGAGAAAATTAGTTCACTACTTTGTGACGTCTGAGATATTCAATTTGGAACTAACACACTTAGCTTTTCGCATTCTACCCTCCAAGATCTTTTATTTGATACCCATATCGCCGATGTTATTAAGGAAAAAATTAATCCACCATGTCGCGGTAGAATTAACCCATTTTTGGGCAGACAATATATCTTCATTTGAGGGGTGTACAAAATAGTTGTAAACATTCGGCCTTGTTTGCCTTATGATAAATAAGCATAAAACCTCAAAGAAGTGAAAAAATTAATTTTAATCATTTGTAACTTTCTGTGGGCATGGCCGATTTTTTCTATTTTTGCACATAAAAGGCAGAATGCCTCGCAAAGTATATTTGGAAAATTTTTGTCTTCCAATTTTGATAGTTTCTGAGTAACAAGCAAGAACAACAAATTTTTTTTGTTTAGAAAACTGGGGTCGCGTTCACTTTACGCTTCACTGCGGGCTTCCGCTCTGACCAATTTGGTCCATTTTCAATACCAGCCTGCGTGCATAAACTTCTAATGTTTCTGCCAAAGTTGAAGTCCATATGTTCGTTTTAGCGAGATATGAGTGTTAACAACACGCACCACGCAGACGGACAGAGATGACTTAATTCAGAATTTCATGTCGGTCAAGAATATATATATACTTTGTTGCGTCTCTGAAGTTTTTTTCTTAGCGTTGCAAACGTTTTGACAAATTTAATATACCCGTCATCCTTGGGTGATGGGTATAAAAAAGAATCATTTCAATGTAATATTTTTGTATAATTTGTGCACATAGAAATGTGGAACATTTAACATATAACGACTGATTCAAGTACATCTCGCTTCGCAAAAAGAAGAGGATAAGGATATTAAACTATGCTTCACTTAAAATTATTATTCGCGTAACTATTACTTAGGTCCTTTAAGCTTTTAACAATCTAAACAAACTATGAAACTTTAACTTCTGTTCATTTCAGTGACTTAACCTACTTCCTTCTTTACATCGTGGATATAAATGTAAGCGTCGGAATATGTAAATTGTATGTAAGCCACGCGTATTTTGAAAGGATTTTTTGTTATTTATTTCTTGAGGATGTAACGGTAAAGTTGTAAATTGTATTTAATATTAGGTCATCGCGAAAGTCATTGCGCAATTCTTCATTACTTCTCTCTTTTTCTTTGTTCGAAAGAAATACCTATAAAGGGAGTGGTCGCCAAAGTGATCTGCTTCAAAGCATGGTCAAAAGCGACCATGCGACGGCCATTTACAAAAGTAAATTTACAAAAGTAAATGGCCGTCGCAGCATAGTCGCCTGCCATAGTCCGAAAATTCAGTCGATTCTGGCAATTTGATTTCGTTTCTTTGATTATAATAAAAGCAAGTATAGTTCGCCTCAACCTTTTTTTCTGTCTTATTCTTATGCTTCGAGAGAGAATAGTTTTCCTCACCTTCCTAACTAAAGAGCAGATGCCTAGCATAGCAGAAAGCAGTAAAGAGCTGATCGTATAAACGAAGAGTAAAACAAGCGAAGTGACGTGAGAACGAAACAAAGAGAAACACCCATCAGTCGTTAAGCGGCAGTCGGCGCGTAAAGTTCTAAAGTCGCACAGGCGTTAATTACAGTCATGTTGTAAAATAGTACAGTTGTCGAACTTTTTGCTTATTTTTCTTTTATTATTATTTTTTTATATATCATCTCTCGTGAATTTGAATTACTTTTTAATAAACGTTCGTATAATGTTTTGAACATTGGCAAAGTGATATCAAAATCCCTTACATGTATAATAATGTTACGGAAATCCCAAATCCAGTTTATTCCATATTAGCGGCGCGTCATGCACCTGTCGGCCGAAGAAAACGATCAGTGGAAAAGCAGGTTAACGGAGCATGAACTTAAGTAATCGTAATATGTTTGCAAAAATATATATAAATAGACTTTTTGCGTAAGGCAGGGTCAGTCGGACAACAACATTTGAGTCGAAGGAGAATGTTAGAGTTGAGAAGTCGAGAGTATTGCCAAAGTAAAATGTAAATAGTCCTAACCTTAAACAAATTGATTGTAAATAAAAGAGTCTTGTAGTGAAGAAAAAGAATAGCCACGATCTAGTGATACGAACCGTATTCGAGAAAAGCGAATTACGTAAAAATAAGATAGATACGTTTTAAGCAGAAATACTTGGTTGTAAAAGCAATATATTGCCTGTCCCGCCAATGGCCACTCCTTGCACTTCCTACGCTCGGCCGATCATATCTTGATGGCAAACTGAGTTTGACCAAGTCGTCTTTTGTTCTGTGGATTGCCAATTCGTTTAAATAATTATATAATAATGGATCCGTATTATCTCTTTTGCGACGTTTAGGCGGATCGCATTTTATGTAGATTACATAGCCTTACATTTCCTGTCTTTAGTCGCAGCAATTATTTACATTTCATTTCCTTTCTTATTATATGCCATTCCCTTTATAGTTCATCTTCGTTTAAAAGTCTTCCAAACAATTACTTTAAATAATTTACAGTTCCTTTCTTTCGTGCCATTCCCTTTGCATTGGGTTTCGTTCTTTTTCAATTCGATTTTAGAATCGACTTCGTTCAGTAACTTTTAAGAAAGGATGACTTTTAAGCTCTCCCTGAAGATATGTCTCCCAAGTTTTTTATCTTAAATCTCATTGGTTTTTAGAGTTCGAACTATTTTCTGAAGCTTGTGATAGGATCCAAAAAAAGAGGATGATAGAGCACATTAACTAGTGAGTGTTCCTTACCTAACGAGGAAAACAACTGTGATTTTTTTCCACGAATCTTCTTTTTGGTGTTTTCACATGACACATTAGCAGTATGTAGTAAATTTTAGCTCATGTAATAAAACTGAAGCTTATTTTTCCTGATTTAATAAAAACTTGAGTAACTTTCTCATGATTTACTCGGAATTTGTATTGCATTTGACTTCATGCATGTAAGAAGAAAGCACATATTATATTATGTGTGTGTGTGTGTATGTATGCATTACATATCAAACGTCTCCCCTTCCTTTGGTTTTTCACTCATATAATTCTATTGCAGCATTTTATTTATTTTACTGCATCAACAAAACTATTACGTGCACATCCTGTTAGCTATTTATTCATGTCGATGTGTACAGACATTTGATGCCTTTTAACACAAATATCTTGCGATACATTGTTTGGTAGTAAAGCAGAAAGTGTTGCATTTATATGCTCGCTGCACAAAAGGTGTCAGCGAACATCGCAAATACATATATAAACATTTCAGTTAAAGCTGAAGTTACCACAACCACCCGCATCATAAATATATTTCTTAAATTTCTGCAACGCATAAATTTTCATTTGAAAAATTTACAAATTGTCATCAGTGCTGTTCGGTTTAAGTGATTTTTTTCGATTTGATTTACACTTCATCTGCTGTTTCACGCTTCAACGCAAACGATCTATCACTTCTGCTTTTCCGTTTTGCCAAATGGTCTGCAATTGGTCAAGTCTGCTTTATCCTTCTCTTTCTTTCTTTTCATTTCTTTTCCATTACTGAAGGATGAGAGGTTTATTTATTTTGCCAAAACGTTTGCAACGTCTAGAAACAAGCTTCAAAAACGCCAATATATATATTTTTGATCAGCATCAAATTCTAAATCGATTTAAGCATGTCCGTCTATCCGTCTGACTGTTCGTCCACTTGGGCAATATTTGTTGTAAACATTCTCTTGGCCGCAAAAATGAAGCTATCGACTTCAAATGTGTCGGCCGCATTGGAAGTTCCTGCATGCAGGTTGTTATTGAAAATAGACCAAATCGGTCGAAAGACACGTCCCCAGTACCCCGTAAACTAAAAACACCTCTGGTTTGAAAAGGAATAAAAAATTGGGTTTTTGCTCATTACTCATAAACTATAGCAGATTATAGTACCTGGACAAAAAATTGACCACGTCTATCCAACACTATAGTATACCAAAATTTAATTTTTTTTCAATGCCTTTATAAAGCGCAGAAACAAGCTTCAAAAACCCCGTATACTCTTAAACGCACCTAAACATGTCTGCCTATTCGTTTGTCCGTCTATCTGCTAGCGTAACGTTGTAGTACCTGTGGGAAACATTGTCCCGTTAGAGAAAATAAGAATATCGCGTTAATGTTTGCAAAAGAATTTGAAAGTGACTTAAACTTTTCGAAGGACACGCCTACAAAGCCCGCATGCCTCTACGACAAAAACTTTTATTTTGAAAAGAAAAGAAATGAACTGCGCCCACTCCATATACTTTTGCTCTTTTTATCTTTTTTACGATAACGGTGGTAGGTGGTGGTGAGGATGCGAAATTCGGCCCCCGCCGAATACAAATTTTTTACTTGTTTATTTAAGTTCCCTTGAATATGGAAATATATTATAAGACAAACGAACGAGGGCAATGAAGTTTAAGATCCAATATGTTTCAATGAATCAAATTATGTGATAGAAGAAGAAGAATTTATATTGCTCTACTCAAGAGCCCAATATACTGGCACTAAAGGCATCATATAGAAATATGTGTCAGGGTATTAATAAACTCTGAGGAGACAAGAGAAGCACTTGCCGTCTCTTTAAATAAGGCACCAGAAGCCAGATGGTCACATATGTTATTCTCGTTTCCCTGATTTTATTTATTTATTTTCTTTTCACAATATCGCTAAAAAGATAAGGCGACTGTTATATGGATCATCTCAGCGTACAGTCATTGTAAGCGCAGTACCAAGCAGTCACGTTTTACTTAAGAATTGTGTAACCAAAACTAATGTAATTTCACATATGATGCCTGCTCGCAAAAACTACATCTGAGGAATCAGCAATGCGAATTTCTGAAAGACAAGTGGAAAAGGGGAAACGTTATAATCCGGCTGGGCCGTCCGTTAAATACCCTCCACCAATTCTTATATTCACCATAGAACACAAAAATTACACAATTTTTTTTACATGAACTGTATATTAAAAATTAGACCCCTTTTCAAATAAAGGCTTACTTTCCGTAAGATTGATTGTCGCCAAGAGGTTCAAAGGCTCACGTACATGCCCAAAATTGAAAACTCAAATCATTATTCAAATTGCTTTGATGGATTAAATTTCATCATAACATATAACAATTTAGACTTTTCTGCCCTATAAAGGGCCAATTTTCGCGAAAATTCTTATATAGGCCGAAAAGATCCAAATTTGGTACAGTTAATTTATCTTTATTTATCTAAAATTACTATTATGACCTAATTCTCACCACAAAGCATTGAAAGTTAGACCTTTTTGTCATATGAACTTCAGTTTTCATTCTGATATGAGAGGGGGTTTAAACAATTGCCCGACGTGGTCCAAAGTTTTTACACCAATTCAAAATGCCGAAATATTGAGCCGCTTTCACCAAGGAATTTTGATAAATGCAATTTCGTCCATATAACGACATGGGAGTGATCGAAATAGTGAACCGATCCAAACCATTTTCAAATAGCGTTTGTCCTTAGGCCAAAGCTGACATTGTGTATCAAATTTCATCAAAATATCTTAAAAGTTACGATCTGTAGGTTTGAGGCAAATTTACATGGACAGATATTAAACGGGGAGACGCAAAGACACGCTTAGAATCATTTTCCGAATCGAACGGTATAACAAAAGATGGGTCCATTGTAAACGCTCTTGCGTGTTACGTACGTCGGCACAATCTTACTATACCCTTAACCACAACGAAAATATGGGTAAAGTAGTAATAAATAGAAAATTTGTATTATTAACGCTGCTACTCACATGCTAACACTAACGCCAACAACAGCATAAATTGGTGCTTTTTTTGAAGCGTACAATATTACACTATGCACAGTATTATCTAATGCAAACATTGTATTTAGAAGTATGGACAGGGAACATGTGCACTGCCGCTTAATGGCTAATGCATTTACTACAAGCTGAATAAACACTTTTAGTCGTTGGACACATCAGTTAGAGCCCAAAACGCTATAGCTTGTAATCGATTATCTAAAGTTTTCTAATAACCGTCAAATATTCGTAATAGAAGGACTCATTTTTGATATCTTTGGCGGAGTCAGTAGAAATGCTGTTGGCCGACTGAGTAAACACTCTGAGTAAACACTGAGTCTTTGAAGGGGCGCCAAGAAATATTTGTATCAACTTTGCCTAACGTCTTTTCGTTTCGTAGAGGGCGTAGAGGGCGTAGAGGGCGTAGAAGGCGTAACCTCGAGTTTTGTTTTTTTTTTGCAAGTAAGTTTATTGTGAACTCGTCTCTGTTACCGTAATACCGTAATGTACACTGTTTCATAGCAATCGCTGCCAAACAGACAGATGATAACATCCTCCCTCGGTGTTCGATATAAACAACTACCGATCGTAAAAATTGTGCTAATCGGAAATATTAAAACTTGTTTATAAATACTTGCTTGCCAACATTCAACCGCAGACATTGTTAACTCTGCATATCTATATAGATATGTAATTACCGCACACGTGTGTTTACGTACCGTGACACGGTTTAATTAATGAAAACTTTGTACGTTTCAGATAATTCCGTTCAATTTGATTAATTTTCGCACAATCAATTGAATATTGAATGCTTGTAAATGCTTGCGCGGTGTGCACACGCTACACTTTTCAACTTAATGTATTCCAATTAATTGCAAAATTTATTTGAAACTTAATCCAATGCATCCATTCATGCACGTAGGTGCGCATTATGTCGGACGAAGTAACTTGTAATCACAAATTTCTGCTGCAGGTTGTATATAGTGTTTGTGTAAATGTGTGCAAAACGTAGAAGGACATTGTTCACTATACCGATTCATTCAGATATTATTTTCTGAATTGATTTGAGTTTGTCTGTCTTTCCGTTTGCCTTAAGGGCGCTTTTGCATTTAACTTGCTTTTGGTACTTTTTGAGACTCTTCGTCGAAATTTGGCATTCTCGTCTATTCCTCCCTCACCCTCATCTATTTTGGGTTTTACCAGAATAGATAAAGAAAACATTTTCCCTGATATGTGCTCTCGATATGTTGGCGAAAAACGAATAAAAATTTGCTCCATAGCTAGGCGACGACAATAAGTCGATTCTCAACGTTCCAGCAAAGGAAAAATCACCTTGACAGGCTAAATACAGGATGACCATGATTTTACTCCACCTCCATTTGTCGCACATAGATTCGCCACTAATAGGTGGTAACAGAGGGTAGATGAGATTTCAGTATTAGCTATAGAAATTTGAAGGTTATGGTGTGTCCCCGCAGTGCTATTTATTGCAGAGTAAACCAAGGAAGAGGAATTATATTAAGGGTGTGAAGTTGTATTTAAATATAACTAGCAAAGACCCAAAGCAAAATTTCTTTACAGAGCTCTGTTAAGCCCTTAACAGAATTGTATAAAACGGAGTCTCGGAGGGATTTAAGTCAAAATACAGTTAAAATAAAACTTTTGGAATATTTTTTTACAAAATATAATAAACAAAACATGCATTTATGTAAATTAATTAACTTTTGAAATATCAGTATTTTTACACTATGTCATAAATGAGGTTGATAAAGCAAAAGTTTGCTTAGCTACTGTGGGCAAACCATGTCCTGTGAAAAAATGAAACTAGCACAGCATGAATCCTCTATTAATAGCCTTTTCAACGATGTCCAGGTTATATTCAATTTTGCTCGGAGAATTTTTATATGGGACTTTGAAAATTTCCGTACTTAATATAATTCAGGCTAACATATAAGCAAATTTTGAAAGGCCACTGTGGGCAAACCATGTCCTGTGAAAAAATGAAACTAGCACAGCATGAATCCCCTGTTAATAGCCTTTCCAACGATGTTCAGATTATATTCAATTTTGCTCGGAGAATTTTTTTATGGGACTTTGAAAATTTCCGTACTTAACATAATACAGGCTAACATATAACCAAATTTTGAAAGGTCACTGTGGGCAAACCATGTCCTGTGAAAAAATGAAACTAGGGCAGGTTGAATCCTCTATTAATTACCTTTCCAACGATATGCAGTTATATTACGTTTTGCTCGGAGAATTTTTTCATAGGACTTTGAAAATTGCCATACTTAACAGGCTAACATATAAGCAAATTTTGAAAGGTCATTGTGGGCAAACCATGTGCTGTGCAAAAATGAAACTAGCACAGCATGAATCCCCTGTTAATAGCCTTTCCAACGATGTCCAGGTTATATTCAATTTGACTCGAAGAATTTTTTTATGGGACTTTGAAATTTTCCGTACACCTAGATGCATGCGGCGCTGCACTTAGATGAATCAACCTCATTTATGACATAGTGTAAAAATACTGACATTTCAAAAGTTAATTAATTTACATAAATGCATGTTTTGTTTATTACATTTTGTAAAAAAATATTCCAAAAGTTTTATTTTAACCGTATTTTGACTTAAAGCCCTCCAAGACTCCGTTTTATACAATTCCGTTAAGGGCTTAACAGAGCTCTGTAAAGAAATTTTGGTTTGTGTCTTTGCTAGTCATATTTAAATATAACTTCACACCCTTAATTATATTACATTATATACGTCTGGCAGTAAGTACATGGACAACAGGTGAAGTGTTTTTCTGCTCATTAATGTTGTTCCGAGGAATATTTTATTACAAAAAGGATAATAATAGAAAAATATGCAAAGTGGTTTGTTGCTAATGATGGTTGCGTCACTTAGCCAATGAATACTCATTGTGCAGTAATTTTTGAATATTACTTTGAAGTGTTTGTAACATTTTTATGCCCATCATCGAAGGACGAGGGGTATATTCATTCGGTCAAAAAGTTTGCAACGGTCAGAAGGAAACCTCAGACAGCCCACAAAGTGTATGATCAGCATCGAATTCTAAATCGATTAAAACATGTCTGTCTATCCGTCTGTTCAATGTTTATTGTAAACATAATCCTGGCCGTAAAAACGAAGCTATCGACTTCACGTTTGGCAGAAACATTGAAAGTTCTTGCATCGAAACTGGTATGAAAACTAGGCCAAATCAGTCGAAAGACACGTCCACAGTACTACGTAAACTGAAAACACCTATATTTTTCAAAAGGAATAAAAAATTGGTTCTTTTTTGCTCATTACTCAAAAACTGCAGCCGATAAATGTACAAAAACTTGAACGTATATTCTATGGGCGGGGCTGTAGCACACCTACCCAATACTATAGTGTACCGAAGTTTCATCTTTTTTCAATACTCCATAAAGGATATAAATTCAGGGCCAGTTTCGAATTTGGAAAGCACCTAAACATGTCCGTCTGTCTGTCTGCGCAACTGTATAGTATTTGTGGTAAACATTCCCACGTCAGCAAAAATGAATATATCGCCTACAAATTTGCAAAAGAATTTGGAAGTGCTCTACACCTTTCAAAGGACACGCCTACAAACGCCCACACGCCTAAGCGAAAAAAACTTTTATTTTCGAAATAGAGAAAATCAACCGCGCCCACTCCCTATTATAAGGCAGGAAAATGTAGTTCTTTTGCGTTTTTGTTCCCTTTTACGATAACGGTAAAAGATTCACGACAAGGTCACGACCGAATGTAATTTTCTTACTTGTTAACATTGAACGCGAAACGGGTCGAAACGTCTAAAAGATTTCAGAAAAAGAGTCCCACAGTTCTAAGATCTACATGATAAGTGCCTTTCGCGTGGTCAACATTATCATCTTAGCAATCCATGTAGAACCCAGACTTTCTGGCATACAATTTATTACTGTCAGCGTTTTGCTTTCACCAAAATAAACAATACGTTATAGTTGCTATACATTTGTGCATGTGTTCATATCTAAAAGGCGCTTATGTACGTCAAACAGAATATTTATTATATTTAATTTATATGCATATGCGCCTTTTCTCCCTTTTCGTGTACATAAGCAATTATATGAATAATAAACCGACCAACAACAACATATCGTTGAAAGCGTATTCATAGAAATAAATAAATTCCGCAACTTAACGGGACCATTGCGTAATTAAATTTGTACTGACAAGTATTGAAAATCTATTCACCAAAGGGAAGATTTAGACGAAGGTTTGAAAGCTAACGATCAAAGAGAACGAAATAATTAATCAAAATGGTTTCGTTCCCTTTATCCATCACTTTTAATATTCTTTTGTGTGTGATTTTCCTTTCGACTTTTGAAATTTAAAATCTATTTGAGTTTTAAGTTTTTCCCTTTTTGGGATTTGCGGGCAAATGCGAGCTAAAAGGCCGTGACTTGGAGATGCTCCAATGCAGTTTAGTGTAATTCTTTTCCTTTGCAAAGACGAAGATGAACAGGCGGGCAAAACGAGTTCTCCTATTCATGAGCGTCGTCACACGACCGACATACACACGCCATTTTGTTGCTTTGAATGTGAACCAAATATGGGTCGGGCTTCATTCGAGCCGACTTAGTCACTTTCGTCCATTCATCCATCCATTGCCACTTCATTCTCGAAACTCTCGTAATAACATAGATCTCAATAGCAACACACAGTAGGCCGTTGCCTACTTTCGTTTCACATATTACACTTCCGAAAAAAAGCGAAATCCAGCTATCGTTTGTAAGAATAAAGAAATCCGGTCGTGACTGAACCTTTTACCGATAAAAAAATAAAAAGAACTAAATTTTCATGTTGTATAAAATGGGGTGGGCGTGGCTGATTTTTTCTATTTTTAAAATGAACGTTTTTGCTGCATAAGCGTATGCGTTGTAGACGTGTCCTTGAAAAAATTTAACTTAAGTTACAAATTCTTTTGCAAATTTGTAGGCGATAGTTTGATTTTTGCGTCCAGGAAAATGTTTACAGACAAATGTTGAACTGAAATAACTCAGAGGGACAGACATACACACGGACAGATACATAAACGGGCAGACACACAGATGGACAGATACACACACGGACAGATACCTATACGGGGAGACACACAGGCAGACAGGTACAAACAAGGACAGATGCGCAAAGACGGACAGATACACAAACAAACAGACACACAGATGGACAGATTCACACGGACAGACACACAGGCGGGCAGGTACCCACACAAAGATACACATAGGCGAACAGACACGCAGACGGGCAGATATAGAGGGATACGTCCACATCGATTCCGAATTTGATGCTAATCAAGAAAATGCATACTTTGTGGGGTCTCGGATGCTTCCTTCTGGGTGTTGCAAACATTTAACTAAACAAACATACCCCGCTCATCCCCCCCTATCTCTCAGCTAAGGAATATAGAAAAACAATAAAACAATGAATTTAAAAATATTGCTGCCAATAACGTACAACTTGTAGTGGATTTAGGTTTAAAATCTAGCACAATTAACGGAGTACTGTCGTCCAAGATTCGCTGTGAAGCGAAAATGCTACTTGTTTTATAATTTTCGATAAATATTAAATTACTATTTAAAAATCTGTCAAGTTTTGAACAGATTTCATTATTAACAACATATATAAAAATATTGTAATTTAAAATTCAATATTCCATCCATTATACTATTTGTTGTCAATTTTTTCTCCATGATTTTTGTTCTTTTTTTTTTATTATTCCAATTAAAAACAATTCTTTACGCAATTTCAATTTTTATTATTGTTTACGTTACATGTGGAATTTTTATTAAATCAGGCAGAGGGAGAGAGTAAATATTTTGATTAATTTTGAGGAAATAAATTGAATCTTAAATCTTTACATCGCCTACATAGAGTAAAGTGAATTAAGAAAACGTGGGAAATGAAATAAAAGCTCTAAGGTCTCGCTGCTCGGCGTTAGTTCACTTATTTAAGTGAAAACCATCACTTAACTATTAATTATCCTATGATCTTGTTATCACTTTCAACACTGACGACTGGACAAGTGCAATGAATAAACAAAACTTTCTTTTTCTGAAACATGTTGAGCATGGTATCTCATGATTGCTTCCAATGGAATGTGACCATCATTACCCAGGGTGTGCGCAGTAACATTCAAATGTTTGCAGTTCTAAACTGAAATTTCCTCTTCCCCTCCAGTTGACATTCCTTCCTTCTGATTAACATGGAGTTGAATTCATAAGTTACTTAACCAGATAAGGGCGCTTTTGTGCATAGCCTCAAAAAGTCAGTTGAGAGCAGTGATGGCTACTGTTCTAGAATGCCTTCAACTTTGCCGACCTAATCATGTACTTGGGTTTTTAGTCATTTGGTTGAGCTTGTACAGAGGTATCAGTGGTTTACTCCATGCAAATGTAACTTTCTCCCCTTTTTTTACTTTACATTGTATTAGGTCGAGTCATAAGTAACTTTCGTTTTTTTTTTATCGGACATTTATTTCGCTTTCACTGAATAACAAAATTATATCAATTTAACCTCTTGTTGATTGGCGAGGATTTTGCTACCCATTGCTGCCCTTAAAAGGTTGTCGTCAAAGTCGGAAGGGCGTCTCCTCTTTTAAGGTCGTATCTTCAGAAGAAAATTTTACAAACCAATTTCTAACTGCCCGATCAGCTGGCAGTCCTTCATCATATGCACCGCCTATTTTTTCAGCTATGGCCTTAGCACTATTGCTTTGTTTAAATTCCCAAAGCATTTCATGGCGAATAGGCATTTTTGGACTCTCCATTTCTGAGGTTAAGAAAAATAGTTGCTTATAACTTGCACATTATAAAACAGTTGACATGAGCCTAACCGAATCCTCATCTATATACTGAAAATAAAAACTCGTCTGTTTCGGTGGATAAATACGAACAATAGATGCTACCCAGCTGCATCGGAAGTTACCTATGACTCAACTCATTTTACGTTACGCAAGCAACAGAATCATCAATCAAAGTATCAAGGAAAGTTAAGCATATTACTATGTATTTCAAAGGGAACATTTGCCCCATATGCGATCTCGCATTTTAAACTCTTGCATATCTACAAGTGTTACATGCGCAGCAACAGATGGTTTCTAAATGTGGAAAGTACTTTTAATGACTCAATCGAATAAGCCACATAAAGTAAGTCCATAGCCATATGTTTGGTGCTAAGGGATCTTTTATTTTTGTGCAGCATACCCCATAAGGCTTTTTAAACGGTTTTAGCGTACTTTTCAAGAGAAAAAAATTCAAGCGACTTACTACCTAAACCTGCTTGAAATTTAATTTAACTTTAAAGCTTCAGGCAAGCAAAACGCTTTAAGAGGGAAATTGCGTAAAAATCTTTGCCAAGATAAGGATAATGAGATGAGAATACTTGTGCTCTAAACTTGAACGATGTGATCCTACTTATTGGTAATATATCCCATCGACCAAAAAAAAGGTTTTCATTTCACATTTGAAATTCTACAAAGGCACAGCTTGGAAGAAAATGAAAATATACATTGATAAGCAAGAGAGGCAACTGTCTGCGACAGTGAGTATAAAAACAAAACAAAAAAAAAGAATACATTTTCTGTTTACCTTATGACACCAATTGTCGCCACTAAAGTATGACTCATCGCAAGACCAATAATCATAATGTATGTGTAAAGAATATTTCTGATTATGTGTACACTGAAGAAAATTTTACTTAGAACACATTCAACCATACTCTAATTGCAAGAAACTGCATGTGGTTGAAAACTAAGCCACACTGCACACAATACGACTACGAATGTGTCAATTCCTGCACTTACAGAGGGAGACAGAGAGACAGACACAGAGATAGAGAGAGAGAGGATGAACAATGACTTTCAAGTCAAACAAAATTCTATTGACATAACAAATATAATAAGTTATTACAAGTTAAGAGCTATTCTAACTGTAAATGGCACGGAATACAAAAAAAAGTTCAGATTTCAATTTAATTATAATTTACATTTAATTTGTGAAACTCATTAATTTAGATATGGGCGAATAAATCAAAGACAAGACTACTCTTTGAATTTCAACTTTTGAATGCCAGTAACTCCTGTTATGTGCATTGGTTGTAAAAGTCAGAAATTGAAACACAAACAACATTTCAATCCTCTTCATTTCTTCTTCTTCCTTTATTTACTTCCGACTTATCGCTTTCCATACAAATTGAAAACAAAACTCAAAGTTATCTTGACCGTCTTTATCCTACGGCTTCCTGCTCGTATACAAGCATTCAAGAAACTTGGACGACATGGGTTGTAATAATCAACTAGAGCGCACTATTTGATTTTAATTTTAAATAAAATTTTCAATTTTCATCTTTTATATATATATCTGATCTTTACCATGCAATAACCTAAGTGAAACTGGTCTATCAGCTAAAATTGTTCCCAAAGCTTCTTAACTCAAATAAATCCATTGGTGGTGAAGATGGGAAAAAGGCCAACCAATCACTTGCTGCCAAGAAAATTAAAAAGTCACCTATTGTTTGTAAGTCACAAAGGAATTGAACATTTCCCTCGAAATTGTCTTTGGTTTGATTTGGTCTTAAACCTCCATTAGCTTCGAAAGACTACGCTTTCGATATTTCGCTCTCTTTGTACAAGAAGAAAGAAAACACTCTACATCACGTCTTCAGGAATTTGATTGGTGCAAAAAATCCAAATACTGGAAAGCAACAGTTGGCATCCCTTATATATACAGATGAGTTTAACTCTTACGGTCTGCCAGCTGCTTGTGCCATGGTGGATGCTTGATGACAGGTTCTTCTTAATCACATCCTCCACGAATGGTGGATTTTTACCGAAACCGAAGCCAGAGTTAGCCTTCGCGCTACAAACTACTAAAACTGATACTCTGTCTGTCGAGCTGGAGCACCTTGAGTAAACTAAGGAATATCATCACATCATACGGCGATAAAATTAAAATGCTTTGGGTACCTAAACCCCATTGGTTTATTGGGTAAGATGAGCAAGCTGATCGAGTGGAAAAGTCTGCCGAACGATATCAACGAAAAGTTGAATCATGAAAGATGCATTGAAAGCAAATTTAAAGAGAAAATTATGAAAGGAAATCTACAATACCATCTACCATCAGGACTACTCCTCTGTTCCACCATTATAACCATAACCATAACCATAGCCATAACTTATATATCATTTTCGAAAATTCGCTTCACACCAATGGATTTTAAAGGAGTCTTCTTCTTCAATCGGCAACTGTGGATTGCTGTGATTGCTGTTGACCTTTCCTTTATTAGAAGAATTGCATTTGGAACAACTAATCCAATGGATACCCTGCAATCAGCTACGGAAGTCAATATCAATACATTTCCAGCTGGTAGACACAATATCTAATTATCTTTTCTATGGGAGAGCTGATACCCTATGTTGGTAGTTCCCAATGCTTTCTTTTTAGTCTAAAAATTTATTTCATTAGCTTAAAAATTTTTAATAATAATAATAATCTATTTTCGCCACTAGATGGTGTTGTTGCCTATACATCAGACAACAATCACCTGATTCTCGCAAACAAACCTGCGCTTAAAAGGACAGAGAGAGGAGAGATTTCAGCTTACAATTTTTTTGTAAAGATACTTTTCCAAGTGTTTGCTCGTGCAAAAAAAGTTATAATGATTTGAAAATGACTGAAATATTTGAACAAATACGCTATGTGATGCTTTCTTGCTACAAAAGAAGGCAAAAACATGCGGAGACTGAACGAAGGAGCCAGGAGCGGTTTGCTCGATTCCGTTCTGGAAATTCCGATGTCAAAGATGCTTCTCGCATTCACTGTAAAAGTCGATGAAATTTCGCAACTGATGGAGCAAGATCGTCACCTAAGCTATCGGGAAGCAGCGACGGCGGTGAGCCACATCAAACACATGACAGTTTGGGGAATCATTTGAAAAGAACAGACTACAAAGAGAAGCTCCAAACCGCGGAGACTTTTCAATATGACCCATTATATGTTATTACGGATATTTAAAGGAACCTTTTCCAAGATGAGTAGGTTTCTTTACAATCAGTTGAAAATGTTTGAATCTCTAGAGCACAACAAGTTGTGCAGAATTTGTTGCTTGCCGTTTAGAACTCTATTCGATTGCAAACTTTTTTTAATCAAATAATAGTTTATGCTCTTTCTCTCCTCGCTTCCCATGTACAATTGTATGTAAAATTTTGTTTTTTGCAACATTTTATTAATTGTACTTTTTGCTTCACATTTGATTCATCGACATGACAAAGCGATAACTATTTCATGGTTACATGTTACTGTTGTAACGGCTGTTGCCACAACTGAATATCGAAGCATGAAAGAAGAATACTGTCATGCACGAATCATGACCAAGTTGTAAATTACAAATAAGATTTATTGGTTGGTAAAATTTAACAACGGACCTTAAGAACAATGCAATAAAAAAAAGAAATTTTAAAGCTTTAAAGTAATGAAAGCAAGTAAGAAAATTATTTATATTACATTGCAACTATCCTCGTTATCCTAAAAAGAGAAAAAAAGTAAAAGAATGAAATTTTCATGCTCTTTAATAGCGAGCGAGCGCGGCTGATTTGTTCTATTTTTAAAATAAAAGTTTTGGTTGTACAGGCGCGTCCTTGGAAAAGTTTAAGTCACTTCTAAATTCTTTTGTAAATTTGTACGCGATATCTGCATTTTCGCTAACGGGAGAATGTTTACCACAAATGCTACACATTTGCGCAAACTGACAGACGGACATGTTCAGCTGCTTTCAAAATTTGAAGCTGGCCAAGAATTTATAAGCTTTATGGGGTGTTTGGAGCTTGTTTCTGCACCTTATGGAGGTATTGGAAAAAGTGATATATTGATAGGAGTGACCAACTTTTCCCACAGCATCGCTTATAGGCAATACATTAAAATTTTTATACATTTATCTGCTACAATGAGCCGAAAACAGTTTTTTGTTCCTTTTGAAAAACAGAGGTGTTCTCAATTTACGTGGTAAGGTGAGTGTGTCCATCGACCGATTTGGCCCATTTTCATTGCCAACCTGCGAGCAAGAACTTCTAATGTTTCTGGCACATTTGAAGTCGATAGCTCCATTTTTGCGGCCAGGAAAATGTTTCCAACAGACGTTGCACAGATGGACACACGGATATATTTAAATCGATTTAGAATATAAATTCTAAATTGAAGACTTTGGAGGACCTTTGATGTTTCCTTCTAGGCGTTGCGTTTGACAAAATCATCCTTCAGTGATGGGTGTAAGGAGGAAGTTCTTGCAACGAGAATTTACAAATTCTAAATAAATTTGCGGGCAATTTTTAAAAGCAATAATAAATTTTTCCTAATAAATACAAAAATGAAAACCGATGTAAATTTTTACGTAGAAGTGTTTGTCGAAGAAACTAAAGGAGCTCATATCAATTCTAAGAAATTCTGACGACAGAATTGAGATTTACAAAAGAAAAGCCAAATATCGTAAAGAAATATAAATGACAGGCAGAGCTACACTAGCTTAATTACTGCAATGCCAGACGCCGCCACATTTCATCTATTGTTCGAATTATCAAAAACGCCAAAATAATATCTAAGGAGATGGTGAGAGGAGGAGGTGATAAGCAAATACTTTGTTTTCGAATAAACTAAAGACGCGTGAAACGATCAAAGGTTTCGAAAGAGTTATCGCTTTAATTAAAATAACTGCAAGATATACTTTTGAATTTTATAGTTGGAAAAACAAATCTAACACACACACACCTCGCATTAGTAGAGATTGTAAAAACTGAACATTATATATATTAGACATAACAAGGCGAGGACCGAGGCCGAATCTCGCATACCCACCACTATACTTTTATTGTATTTTACTTTCCGAGCTCTTTTATTTGATACCCATATCGCTGGTACTATTAAGAAAAAACTAATCGCGGTATCTAGCTTAAGCATTTTAAAATCAACCTATTTTTAGTCAGATATATATATATCTCCATTTGAAGAGTGTACAACATAGTTTTAAACATTCTCTCTTGTTTGCCTTGTGCTTAAAATCTTAAAATAAAATAAAATTTAGTTACTCGTAGCTTTGTGTGGGCACGACCAATTGGTTCCATTTTCGGCCCTGAAGAGTAGACTGTTTCGTGAGGTAAATGTGACACATTTCAGACTTCTAACTTTAATAATTTCCGAGTAAAGAGCAAAAATCCGAAAATATTTGTTAAAAAAAAACTGAGATATGCTGAGGTTACTCTCCATTGCGCGTTTCGTTTCTGACCAATTTGGCCGATTTCCAATATCAACCTGCGTGCAAAACGTTAAAATGTTTCTACGAAAGTTGAAGTCGATGTCTTAATGTTTGCGACCAGGAGAGTGCCAACAACACACACCACACAGACGGACGGACATGGCTAAATCAACTCAGTATTTCACGCTGATCAAGAATATATATACTTTACAGGGTCTCTGAAGATTCCTTTTCGGCGCTACATATATTTTAGAAAAAAACAAATGACTATACCTCCATCCTCCTCCTCCTACAGTGGTGGGTATAAAAATACACTATCCATTAAAAATAAAGCAGATAACAGAGAAAGAAAAACGTTTCTTGTCGAGAAATATGACGAAATAGATTATGAGGAAAAGTTTGGGTCGTGTCCGCAAGTTGCTATATATACCGTCACATTTCAATACATAATCGCCAAGAGAAATTTCAGCGGTAAGCTTATTTGGTCGTTTACGTGGCAATCCAGATTTCTTCTTTTTTTGTACCAATCATCGAAGGATGAGGTTTGCCTAAACGTTTGCAACGGTCAAAAGAAAACGTCAGAAACCTCACAAGATATATATTTCTGATCTGCATCCGACTCTAAATCGATTTAAGTATGTCCGTCTATCGGTCTGTGTAGTGTCTATTGTACACCGTCTTCTAGTCGCAAAAATCAAATTATAAGCTGCAAAGTCAGCGGTAACCCTAGAAGTTCTCGAACGCAGGTTGGCATTGATAAGGGCCAGATTGATCGAAGATTGCACCCACTGTACAACATAAATTGAGAAACTGGGAATATCAAAACAACAAAGGTAAAAAACTAAAAATTTCCACACATATTATGTGGACCATCCTATAGTATCGGTACGAAATGTATTACTATATATAGTATAGGTTATCGAAAATTAATTTTTCTTTTCATTTTTCTTTAGCATATTTTTTAATAAAAAGTTCGTTGTTTTACGAGATTCGCCCACAGCCAAAAAATAATTCTCTTAGTTGCTATTATACCCTCCACCACAAGTGGAGTAGTAGTGGTGGTATAGCCAGTTTGTGCGCACATATGTAAAACGCAGAAGCGCTTAAGATAGACCCACCTTATATTATACCGATCAATTCAGAATCACTTTCTATGTCGATCTAAGCCCGTCTGCCCGTCTGTCTGTCTGATATCTGTTCATATATTTTTGTATTCCAGTTACAGATGGCAGTTTTTGAGATATTTTGATGAAATTTGGTGCACTGATGTGTTTTAGCCCAAGCAATTGAAAACGGTTTCAATCGGTGCACTTTTTGACTACTCCCCATATAGCGTCTTATCTTAAAAAATGGTTATATCCAAAAAATTGCAATTTTCAAGATTTCTCAACAAAAGTGCCTAAGTAATAATATTTCGGCATTCTAAAGTGGTATGAAAACGTTGAACGGGTTGCAGCAATTTTTTGAACCGCCTCTCATAAAGCGAACCCTGAAATTCATATGAAAATAAGATCAAATTTTCAATGCTTAATGATGAAACGCAGTTCATAATGGTAATTTAAGATAAAAATATTCACTGTACCAAATTTGGACCATGTCGGCCTACTTTTTGGATCCCATCCTATGCAAGTATTTCACGAAAATTGATCTTTTTTTAAGGCAGAATCGACTACATTTTAATATGTTATGATGAAAATTAATCCAAGTAGCGATTTGATATAAAAAATGGTGTAAAACGTACCTCAATTTTTGAACCTCTTGAGCACAACTATTCTAAAGGAACGCAAGACTTCATTCATACAGTCCCATAATAGTATGTTCGCACAAAAACAGGGTTTAATTTTTGTGTTCGATGACAAAAATAAGAATTGTGTTAGACAATGTAGTGCAGGGTATTTAAGAGTCAGCCTAGCTCGACTATAATGTTTTCACTTGTTTTTTTATATATGTTACGTTACCGCCGCCAGTAAGCATTTACTTGTTTACGCCTGTGGATATAAATAATGCTAAACTACACATACAGAAACAAGTAAAAAGATTATAGTCGGACAAGGCCAACTATTACATGCCCTACACCACATTGTCTAACACAATTCTTAATTTTATTATACAACACAGAAATTATATTTTCTTTCTATATAAAGGGATATTTTTCAAGTCCCGTACATGGCGATCTAAGGCCCCAAAATAGGCGTACAGGATCCAAAAACAGATGTACTCGGTCCAAATTTTGTAAAGTTCATTTTTGTATGGAATTACTTTTAGGTTGAGATGATCCAAATTTGGTACAATTAATTGTTTTACCTTAAATTACTATAAAGATATAATTTTCGTCATGAAACATTGAAAATTATACCTGCTTGTCGTATGAACTTCAGTTTTCGTTATATGGAAGGGGATTCAAAAAATTGGCAGATTGTGCAAAGTTTTCATACCAATTTAGAATCCCGAAATACTACCACTTCGTCAATTTTGCCAAGAAATTTGAAATTTGCGATTTTTTCCTATATAACGACTTTTCAGAATAGGGCGAAAAAGTGGACCGAACCACACCATATTCAATAGTGTTCGTCCTTGGGCTAAAGTATCTCACAACACCAAATTTCATCATAGTATCTGTGACCTGCAGCTTGAACGCAAAATTCATGGACGGACATCAGACGGACAGATAGACTTAGATCGATTTGGAACATGATGATAAAAGGTGGATCGACCTTAAGCTCTTATGCATGCTACATACGACCGCACTAACTTAATAGACCCTGTACCACAAATGGTGTAGGGTATAAATACGTTAGACCAGACAGAGGTCGACAGAGATAAAGCAACCAATTAGTTGCACTTGTATTGAAGATATTTGAAATATTTTTTAGCTCTTAGGTTTATTCAAATTTTTCCCTCTGCCCCCTTTTAATCACTTATAATCCTTAAGCGTGTGTGTGTGTGTGGGGAGTATGTGAAAAGCGAACATGTACGCATATGCTTATGTGGGTAAAAAGCAAATGAAGCAAACAACTGATGAATGCAAAGCCAATGATATGGAAAAACTTTTTGTGGTCTCTCAGCTTTCTTCGACTTTTCCTTTCAATTGGGCTCTTAATCTGATTTGATCAGATTTCAACTGACGTAATGCATTTAGCAAACTAATGGGATATTCGCGGCGTGCATTCTACTTTTACGCAGGGACCAGAAACCGCATAAAAAAAAAGAATCTTAATGCATTAGTCAACGAATCGATGTGTTACAAACACTTGACACATTCACTATGGACCCCCCAAGCAGTGAATAGTTGTAATTTGCATTTTCCACTAAAAAAATATTTTCTCTTTTGCCCGATTTATTATCTTCCATTATTTAGTTATTTTAGTCGATTCTTTTGTTTATTTTTATGAAGTTCTGTGAAATATTTTTCGCAGCATTCGTTAAAATGCACATAAGTCAGTCAGTAGCTGACGTACATAAAGAAGATTTTGTTTAAAGCTTTTAACAAATTAATTAAAGTTTTAATTCTAATCCGATACACACCGGTATACCTACTAGATTTGTCAAAATTTCTCAAAAGGACAGAATTTCCAGTATGATAGGTGCTTGCATTAGTTTTGATCATTTTTTTCACTTGAAAAAGGCATTTATTTGAGAAGAATCGGCAAAATATATATTAATCAAGCATTTTATCATATTTCCGACAATATGACGATATCGTGTCGAAAGAACTATATTGGTTTGGCAGCGCACTTCGTCAACTTTGTGAAGCTGGGTGTCAACCAAACCATGCTGCATCGATCTGATGAGTATGCTGGATATGGCAGAACTTCCTATTCAAGCTGCAAAAGTGTGTCCTTGACAACTCTGTCGAAACGGAATTTGCAGTTAATTTGTTAGTCTTTTTCGCAACAATACGTCGTTCACTGTCGGCAGGCATTTGCATTTACCATGTCATTCGGTTTTAGGAGATCGTAATACCCTACCCTTAGCTGACCATCCACAGCGAAACCTTGTAGTCATGAATATTTCGCTTCGGTGTCGCTGTAGATGACTCTCTTGGACTAATCCATCGCATTTTACGCTTAAGATTGTCGTAGTAAATCCACTTTTCATCGTCAGTAGTAACACGTCATAGAAAGCAGCTGCTTTCCTGCCTGGCAAGCAATAAGACCGCCATGTTGAAAGGGTTCGAAATAGCATTTTCTGTCAAATCGTATGGTAGACATTTTCCCTCTCTTTGTACCTTTCCCGTCGCATGCAAACGTGTAGAAACAATTGGTTCATCAACTGCAAAGCGATTCGAAAGTTCTTTGGGAGTTTGAGCTGGGATTTCGTCCAATAAGTCTGACAATTCATTGCCTTCCGGGCAATTCCTTGTCATTGACATTAAAACCATAAATTTTGATCCGTTGAATTCAAAATCGACAATCGCGATATGATGTAGCAGCATCGCCCTAAGCACCTGAATGTGTTTAGTGGCCCTCGGCAGCAGATTCCTTCTAACTAAACAAGGACAGCAATGAAGTACGAAAATTTGATCGCTCCATTATTAGCGTCGGCATACGCTGAATAAATCAATCATATTCAACGGAGAACTGTTATTTCGTACAGAGAAAGGTTCCAGTCATCAAATTTAATGGCTTTGTGCACTGGCATTTCCTATTCTCTTCATTATTTTTAACTGCAGAGGTCGTTGACTGTTAACTTAACGCATTATATAATCCTGATGGAAGTCCAATAATTTAATTAAAGCCGGGATTGTTAGCTTAGTTTTTTTTCTACCATATTAGTCGATTATAACGGTAAGCTTTCTTTAAGAAAATAAAGGCAAAGTTGTTCTGCCTCTTTTTTTTTCTTACCTACTAATCTATTCACCTTTAGAAGAAGAAATTTTGGTGGAAGAAATTTTAACGATTGATAAAATCTTTAAATTTGGAGTAAAATTACTTTACCTTATGAAAATACCTAAAGTGCAGGCAAAAAATCAACTAAATTCTATAGATCCTATAACTGTACACAAATAAGATAAAATGAGATAAACAACCGAGGTGCTACAGACTCCGTTTCAAAAATCCAGCAAAAATATAATTTCAACTCTTGATAGTTCCATTCCTTTTTTTAAGTGATGTATGACTTGCACCTTACTTGGGATCGATAACAATCGTAAGTATACATGCAAATGTCAAATTCTATTATCTCGATCCCACCTAAAAGCCTACACGTTCAGATAAAAATTAGTTTTTGTCTATTTAATTACTTTGGCTGTTGCGGCCAATGCCGGACTTTTGTGTGGCAGTCGTAGGTCTCAAAAATTGTGACCTGTACGGACGGACAGGTTAGATCGATTCAGAAAATCATTTGAATTTGATCGATATAATAAAAGGTGGGTCGCTTCTGCTTATTACATTAGTATACCTTATACCCATTAATATACCCTGCACCATAAGTGGTTAGAATGCCACAAGTACTACTACTACTTGGGCACTTTCGTCGAGAAATCTTGAAAATTGCAAAATTTTTGCATAAAACCATTTTTCAAAATAAGAGACTATTTGGTGAGTAGTCAAAAAATGGACCGATATTACTACTTAGTCTTCTTTGCCGAGAAAAATTGCAAATTTTTTTCCATATAATGACTTTTCAAAATAGAATGTTATAAGGGGAGTGGTCGAAAAGGCGGACCGATCCGCACTATATTCAATAGCGTTCGTCCTTGGGCCAAAGTACATCAGACGAGCAAATTTCATCAAAGTATGTGGGACCTTCAGCTTGAAAACAAAATTTGCATGGACCGACATTAGACGGACAAACAGACTTAGATCGATTTAGGATATGATGATAAAACATGGGTCTACCTTAAGCCCTCCTGGGTGTTACATAAGTCCGCATTAACTTAATGTGTCCTGTATCACAAGTGGTGTAGGGTATAAAAAGCGGAACAGAGTACTCACATGTACCGATCTTCAGATTATCTTGTCATATTATAAAACGCATTTAGGTATGAGTGGAAAACACCCATAATCGCTTTCGCAATAAGCACAACGAGAAGGCAAGCATTTAATAGGAACATCAAAAAAATTAGACATGATGCACAGTAAACTCTGGAAGGTGGAACTTCCAGCTTGTATATGCAGTTAATCCAAAGTCATATGGATATATTTTATAAATAGCAGAATGATATGGGTCAGTCAGTCAACGACTTGTTAGCAATGTGTTCGTACCAAATGGTGAAAATCAAAGATTCGCTTTAAACGAATCCTTTCTAATTATTTTTCTCTCTTAACTTCAAATACAAACAAGTAGAGCCATTGTAGTCATCCATAGTCGACCTTCAAATACCCAATGCTTCTCCAATCCCCAATGCTACAGTTATTCATAGCGCGTTATATTTTTTCATAAACGACTTTTCAAAAGTGAAATATTATAAGGGAAGTGGTCGAATATGTGATCTCATCCGAAACATTTTCAATAGCTTTCGTTCAGCTCTGTGAGCACGAACTTTCCTGAAAATATCTCAAAAACTCCGGCTTGTAGGTAGATAAGTGCTCGTGAATAAGTGCTCCCGTATAGCAAAGGCGGGTCTATCCTAACCCGTTATGCGTTGCGCGTTGTGTACATCCTTACAAACAAACACCTGTGGGGCAGGGAATAAAAATATTAAAAAAAAAAAAATGTCCGCCAAAGTATGACCGAATTATTCGTAAAGCTAGAAGAGAGAAAAAAAAATGTAAAGCTTCACACACTTACCTTAAATGATGATTATCCAAGAACTCAATAATAGTTTATTTTATTCTCTTATTTCACCCAGTAGTCCTAATACACCAATTCACTCGTGAGTACAGTCTGCATGTTCCCAAGAAAATACGCAATAAAAAATCCCATTAAAATAAATTACTTTTTTTTTAATTAGTTTAAAAGTCTGACTCGATTTGACCCCATGCCTCCCATAATTCCTAAGAAAACCGAAATTTTGCACATAGTTTACTAAATATGGACTTGATCGGCCCATAGACGATAAACGCTAATACAAAAAAAAAATCAGTGTCCATTAGTCCTTTTTTTACTATAAATTTTGATTTATCTTTAGTTTAAAGTGTTCTCTCACCCCCTACCTGAGGATGCATTATGTAAGTATCGTCAAGTAGTATCTTGCGACTTGTAATCTAAACGAAAATATTATCAAAGATTGTACATCCGTATCAATAGAGAATTTTGAGACAAATGAACAAGACTTGTCCGTCCCTGTCTTATAGGAATTCTAAATATAGAAAGTATTCACTTCTCAGGTCAAAATTAAGTAAACATATTCTTGACTAATAACCGCACTTCCAGTAGCAAAAGATTATAGATCTCCAAGCTATTATTTTTTTTTTTCAATCACCCGACGGGAAGAAGATTTTATCAACAGAGCGAAATTAACTTATAATCGAAATTTTAAACATAACTCCACGCGCACTATCTCCGCATCTATTGCAACGAAAAATTGGCTTTAATTTTGGTCACATACAGCTTCTTACAGTTTTAAAGCACATAGGCTATGAAAAATTTCAATTTCTTACGTCTTTCACTTAGGTATTTTTTAATCTTTGCTTTTATCAAAATTTAAAAAATTTCTTTTCTTCTTCTTCTTCTTTAAAGAATTTCACTTATTTTCGTATTTTGTAGTATAATTTTTTGTTATTTTTTTTTTGCGTATTTTTTGTATTTTTATTTATTTTCTTTATCACCACTCAAATAATTCATTTATGTAAAATAAATCGCTTGCTATTTTTTCATTAACATCTTATCAGACGAGCTTAGCTAAAAGTATATGGATGAGTAATTTATCTTCCTTAGCTATTGCAAGTGAACGATTGTAGAAATACTTCTCCGTTGTAAACAGAACCCAGAACAGAAATCCGCTTAAGTAATTTTCTGACCTGTTCATGGTGTAAGTGTTGAATGGCAACTGGTTGGCGCCCGTTTTGTTCAATTCTGTTAATCAAGTTCACTATAACCGGCAGTCAATGGTAGGGGTTGTTTGTAACAATATTCCCGACCGGCTTTTAATTGTGCGCATGTTCGTTCATACAAAATCTGAAAACCAAAACATCGGAACAGCAAAAGAAATATTCATTCATAAAACAAATTTTATATTTCTCACTTTCCTTCAAAACAAAATCCAGCATCATAGTGCAGCGAACCCGGCACGTAAATACCTTGCATCGCTTCAATTGACGCAATACTTCGCTCGCCCACAAATACAAATTGCACGTTAGCATATGAAGGCCTACGTTTCCTATGGGAACCCTTGCATTGTGAATTAGACTCCGAATAGATAGATAAACCCAGGTGATCCAAATTTACTGCAGTTAATTTATACCCTTCACCACTTACAGTAGTGCAGGATATACTATGTTGGTGCGGAGGTATGTAACACGCAGAAGGGCTTAAGATAGACCCACCTTTTATTATACCAATCGATGCAAAATCATAATCTGAATTGAAGATACGCCTGTATGTCCGTCTGTCCAGGTTAATTTGGATTCAAATTACAGGTCGCAATTTTCGAAATATTTTCATGCAATTTCGTACAGTTGCATGTTTTGACCCAAGGGCGAACGCTTTTTAAAGTCATTCGGATCGGTCTACTTTTGCGACCATTTTTGGAGCCCACCCAATTTTCGTTGTAAAATAACAAAAGTTCGACTTTGTCGGCAGAAAAAAGTTCACTTCTGATGAGAACTCTTACATAGGCAAGTGCCGGCAAACTAGATTTTCTTCTAGGTCCAAACCTTAACATAGAATATGTAGGCGCCAATTTACTACTTTCTAGGAATGTTTATCATAAAATACTAATAACTAGATCAAGTTGCGTGTTCAAGACACATCTCGTCCCATCTGACCTAAAAGTTGCGCATTTTATTAATATACCAAAGCTCTATTTTACACCTGTTGAAAATTGCAAATAGTTTTCAAAAAACACATTTTTTTTTTAATATATTGTTATGGGAACAATGGTCGCAATATGATTTATAAAAGGTCTAGTCTTTGAGCCAAAACGTCACAGCGTGCCGAGATATCTCGAATATATATATATGAACCGAATTTCAAACGCCATATGCACACCTCTCCTCTAAATTTCGCGACTACTACATAAACAAAATCATCCAGACGGGCAGGGCGAGTTGGATGAATTTAGCCAGAATTGCCCTCTATTTGGAAATATATTTACTTTATGGTATCTTTAACACGAGTATCTATCTGTCTGCTAACAAAGTAATACAAGGGTTATAAAAAAACTGTATTCTTCTTCAGGGCACGTTGGGTGTACACTGATCTTCTTATTCAGGAAATACTTTCTATTCTTGATAAATGCTTAGAATCGGAAAAGCTAAGTTTCGACACTTTAATTCGGTGTAAATGTGATGGTCCAGTGGTAAACCAGAAATTATAATTTTAAACCCAACAGACTACAATTGAAATTTGAATACTAAACAGCGAACAAGAAAAAATCAATAAGAAGAAGAATAGCTAGCTTCCTGTTTTAATAGTGATGTGTTTGCCACATTGTACATAGAATTCGGCAAAAACGCTAGATTTGTTAAAAAGACTTCTAAGTTGGCTCACTGTTCCAAAACATATGATTTCTTTAATTTCAAAATCAAAATAAAGTACTCTAGGAAAAATCCAATCTTCTTGTAAAAAATATTAAGTTTATTGAATAAATAATAATACGTAAACTAATATTCAATTGTTTTTTTTTTCTTTTTCAATTAATATTTAATTGTTTTTTTTCTTCATGCCAAGAGTTTTTTTAAATAGTAAAAGGCATTTTCTTATATATTTTGTTCCAGTTTTCATTCCACGACGTTCTCCAATTTTAGCCCGCTCTCTTTCTTTATAAAGGTGAATAGTTTTGTCTCACGTAATAACAAGAAAAGTAAATAAAATAAACGGCACGCGCGCGAAAACACTGAATTGCATAATTCGCTGACACCATTTCGTTTTTAAGGTATTCGCGGGCAGTGATATTCAAAAATTATTTGTGATATCCTATCCGAAGTCTGGCAAAACATATTTTGTAAGGCTACTTAAAAATCATATTTTAACAGAATTTTAAAGCATTTACGTCATTTTGCATCGCATGGTACGGATTTTACATCCCTGAACGTGTTAAAATTATACGTAAATGCGACTCTGTTATTTTTTGTTCATCATAAATAAACACTCGCAACCAGGTGTCGCTTTAACATTATTTGACATTTGCTTTGACAGTGCCAAGCATTCATGAAAACATTTCTTTTTTGTTGAGAGTTTCGTTGCTAAAAGTGCAAAAATGGTATGTGTTGTGAGAATAAATCCTAAATTATTTAAAACATCCTTGCAAAATACATTAAATAAATTGAAAAGTATAGTACTTTCAATTTGGTTAAGCAAAATGAGGTGCAAAGTTTTCGTAATGGATTAAATGTTAAAGAGATAATTCTTATTAATTCTAGTCGCTCGTTATTCCTGAGAAATTCCAGCATATATTGCGTATTATGAGTACCAATATTGATGGCAAACGTAAAGTCGGTATAGCTATGACTGCTATTAAAGGCGTAGGACGTCGTTACTCGAATGTTGTGCTTAAAAAGGCTGACATTGATTTAAATAAACGGGCCGGTGAATGTACCGAAGAGGAGGTAAATAAATTAAGAGATTCTTCTACATTTCCTTATCATAACTTATCATAAACGTCTATTCTAGGTAGAGAAAATTGTTACGATTATTGGTAATCCCCTACAGTACAAAGTGCCCAACTGGTTTTTAAACAGACAAAAGGATATTATTGATGGTAAATACACTCAGTTGACATCGTCAAATTTGGATTCCAAACTACGTGAAGATTTGGAACGTCTCAAAAAAATTCACTCACACCGTGGCTGTCGCCATTACTGGGGCTTGCGTGTACGCGGTCAACATACTAAAACAACTGGCCGTCGTGGTCGCACAGTGGGTGTATCTAAGAAAAAATAAAATCATGATGTACTTATTCTTTTGACAAGTACTATTCTTTTGTATGAAATCTAAAGTATTTAATGGAATAACAAAAAAAAAATGCTGGAAGCAATTAACGTTTTAAATAGTGAATGAACAAAGTACAGTGGAATTGCCAACACATACAGTCGAAAACGGCAATCTTTACAGGACTAACATCGTAATTGCACTATCTTGGTAATTTTGAATTCGAGGGGAGATTACATTGACCTTGATACTAGAAAGGGCAATTCATTATTCTCTAGTCCGTACATCTCTTAGTTGATTTGCCATTTAGTGTTATAATCAGAGATTGAAGGAGTATAAGATTCTGCTAATTCTCAGGAAAAGGGATGTATATTCCACGTTCAGTCTGAAGTGCGAACCCCATGTAATTGACCTGCGTACAAATTCAAAGCTGTGCAGGTATCTTTTTACACTTACCGCTGAAGGATGGAGGTGTACTCATTTTGCTTCCTTTTATCTCATATGTAACGCCTAAAAGGAAGCTTAAGAAATCCTATAACTATATTCGAATATTTTTGGTCGGCGCGAAATTCTAAATTGATTAAGCCATGTCTGTCCGTCTGCATGGGGTTTGTTGCTGGCACTCTCCTGGTCACAGAAATGAAGATCTGGACTTCAAATTTAGTAGAAAGATTGAAAATTTTTGCACGCAGGTTGTTATTGAAAGTGGGTCAAATTACCCCAAGCAGAAGTTCGCGGTAAAGTATAAATTGAACGCAACTGGGTTTTTCTTAACAAAAATTCATGGTTTTTGTACCTTACACAGAAATTATAAAAGTTAGAAATCTGGAATTTTCCACATTTACTTTACGAAGCACTCTGCCCTTTACGTGCAAAAATGGAAAAACACACAAAGCTATAAATGATTAAGTTTTATTTTTTAAACTTTGTTGAGATATTGTTCATCATAAGGCAAGCAAGATAGGATGTTTAGAACTATTTTGTACATTTCTCAAACACATATTGTCTGCCTAAAAATGGATGTGACAGAGGCAGCGATTAATTTTTTTTAACAATAC
Organism: Glossina morsitans morsitans; assembly: GCA_001077435.1. NCBI lineage: Eukaryota > Metazoa > Arthropoda > Insecta > Diptera > Glossinidae > Glossina > Glossina morsitans. The sequence goes on from CCAG010005595.1 coordinate 36,102, forward strand.
CAGTGATATGTGTATCAAATAAAAGAGCTTGAAGAGTAGCATGTGAAGCGCATAGTGGCGGGAATACTGGATTCCCGCCGACTATAAATTTCATTCTTGTTTTATAATTAATCTTGTGAGGACTTTGAAGTCGTGTTTTTGTTTTAAAAGCAGGCGTTTGCTATAAATTGAAAAAATACTGCATAATTCAAAAATTATCGGCCAACAATTCATGTATGACACAAGAGGAAGATCATTTTGGAACATTGTTTTTTTTTCTTCAGGCTAAGGAATATGTGTCAAACCCTAACTAAAATTTATTCATTTAACAGAACGGGGGCCGATGCTTTTTCAACATTTATTGAAATCAACTCTGTTCTCTCTCTCCATTCACAGCAAAACGAATTGTGTTTTGATATGGAGGTTATCAACCAATAAAACAGTTATAATTTTTGATTTTTATACCATATTTTATTGAGTCGTGAAAGATGAAATAAATTTATTCATAATAAATCAAATTTTCAGAATTTTTTTTATTTTCATATTACTAATAATCAGGTTGAACATATGTCTACAGCAAAGATGACCAAATCTTGATGATTACGAACTTTTCGTCGGAGTTTCTTCACTATTTTCCGTTGTATTTGTTGCATTGACATCTTCCATTTCTTTTTTCATTTGAGCATGTTTCACAAGCTTGATGATGCCACACAAATATAGAGTAATTAACAAACTATGTATTAGAAAATGCATGGCTTTCCTCCGCCAAATTTAAGTTATTTATGTATAATAAAAATGTTTTCCTCTTTTTATATAGTCAGCACCCGAAGAAATCGATAAGTGTTGTGTTACATATTAATTTAATGATTCGCATAAACTACTTGACAATAAAACGCAGAAAAGCATTTAGTAACAGATTCTTAAGAATTTTGGATTATCTTCAATGAATCTTCAATGAATGGTTATTGAAATGAATGCAAATTATTGTCTGTGAAAAGATAATACATTTTGAATAGTCCCTAAAATTATTTGATATTGAATAGAGAGGCAAATATCGTTGAAGTTTAAACTATTGAAGTAAATGACTGTTCGCCAACGAAATAGCATTAGTCAGCTTGGCCCTCTTAAGCTTTCTTATTCACTAATAAATAAATAAGCTTGACTGATACATCAAGCAACATCGGAACAGCACTACATTCTCAACATGTATTTTTATATCTCATATCACTTGTTTTACGATAACAAGTCTGCTAATCGGTCTTTCTAAAAATAGATATACAACATTACATCTGGGTCAAAATAAAAGTAGATGTGTCCAAAAAAAAAAAAAAAAAACTGAGTAAACATTTATATATATATTGGGTTATATCATTAAAAATCAATCTACATATTTTTAAAACTCAAAACGGGTGCTGTAGTGTTCAGCTTCTTGCCGAAGACATTTTCATTGATTCGTTTATCATTTCCTTTGCTATGAAAGGCATACGGGATAAGCATTTTTTATTACAATATCTTTCCCGGGCAATACCTATCAAAACATGTACGTAAGTCATCCAATGGCCCGCAAAACAGGAGCCAAATATTATATAATAGAAATTCATTATGATAACTTTCACGGACAATAGGGTAAATAAGTTGGGTTTTCTTTTGCCGGGAAATAAAAAATGTCGTGTATGCATAGGTAGCTTTCGCATACGTTATAGTAAACATTTACATAAAAATTGCGAAAGAATAATGACTTCAAAATTAATCACCTGATCAGAACTTATATCGCAGTCTTAGCATATGTAGGCCGCTATGGTCCAAGGCGATAATTCAGGCACACCAAACTCGCATCGACCAGGCCGTAGGATGACATTGAAGCGGGCAGTATAGGTAATGATCAAATTCTTGATGAACATCAGAGCCCCATAAGACATTTTCCATAGCTCTTAACTTTCTTTTGGAAAGGACGATGCCCTCGATATAGTGCAATACATTCCACATCTCCTGTGTTGCTGAAGAACACACGCGCAGCTCATACCTTGTTAAATAACCAAAATAGATTTGTAGCATTTTTGCTTGCCATGGAATGAATTTTGACAAACCATAGAGCGGAGAATATTATAGACAAACATCTCCAGTTAAACACGTTTGTCGTCATCATTGTTCCTCTAAAACTGAATAATCATAGAGATACATATATATATATATGTATATTGCTTTTGCACACCGGCTAAGTGTTTGCAAGAATCCTCTCTGCCTGTCTGATATTGAACTACGATCTGTATTATTTTTAGGGCTACACGTAAGTGTCAGAGTTGCCGGCTATAGAGCCGGACACACGTCTCTTTGCTGAGCTAACTAGATAACTAGTTCTGCATATAAGACGGGGTTTTAAATTTTTGCCCAACGGACACTGAACGCACGGTTACAACTAGAGGAAACCCATGCGCTTTACCGGTACAGGAATAAGCGGACGGACGCAACCTACTTGGCGAACGGACAGATCGTAAGCCCTGAGTCATTTTGTATTGTATCCTATCTATGGTCTTCTTCGGTCCATGATTTGCAATGGGAGATCTCCAATATATGCACACTTATACATATATGTATGTGAATGTATGTCATGATGGGTGCCAGGATGGTTAAGAAAGATTTTTTCTAATCTGAATTTCTGTAGTAAAAAGTGTTTTTCCTCTTAGTGATAGAATTCTGTAGTAAAAAGTGTTTTTCCTCTTAGTGATAGAATAAGTAAAACAAAGTAAAGCATACTTAAAACATTTTATTTATATGAAGTAAAAAACTAGCATATTTTGAGGATTCACTGTAAAAGTTTTGAACGTAGTTCATTTTCTGCTCCGTCCTAGCTTTCAATATTTTGTTAAATTAGTAAGAAAATCATTAGATAATTAGGAGGTAATTATTGCGAAATCTTCATTGTTTTCCTGGGGTTCGTTTTCGGTTTTTTTCACAGCCTTTGCCCGAACATTTCTTATGTGTACTGCAACTCCCCACAAATATAAACACAAAATTGCTCCTCTTAATAAAAAATGCATTGTTGTCTTCTGTGTTTTTTACTGTACTACGCTTTTAATTTAATTGAAAATGTTTTTTAAATATTTATATAAATCGCTGCGAAGCAAAAGAGTCCCGCCCTACATATATATATATATATGTATATATGTACGTATATCAATTCAATGAATAATTTAATCAAATTATGATAAAGAAGCACAAGTAGTCAGTTGTACAAATATTAAGTTTATTAAAGTAATCCCTGGTATTAATATTTTTAAAGCAGACTATAGATGCGATGATTTAAACGTTGGAGAGGAGTGTGAGTCAAATGTCGAGTGAAATTTGGTTAAAACTAAAAAACATATTATTCTTCTATACTGAAACTTCTTGTGATTTGCTATTTCACAAGACGTTGAAATAAAGCCACTTCGTCACCTGGGAAAAGAATTTGTCATTGGAACAATGAAAGTCGATTCTTTTAACAAAACCTTAGAGAGGGGATTGTGGGCAGCCAGCAGCTTAATAAACTCGTGATCTTCTTACTTGCTTAGTCTATAGATCGAACTTCCAGTTTGTGCACCTTGTGTCGGTTGTTTCTTCGTAACTATGTTATCCCGCGTTTAAATGAAGCTTGACATACAATCTATGAACTTAAACTTCTTTTGGTCCTTAGCTGCCCCATCATTATATACTTTTTTTGTGTGGATCATGGTTTATTTTCCAATTTAATTTATTATGGAAATATTCTAATAGCTTTCTTTATTAATTTTGATACCCATCATCGAAGGATGAGAGCTATATTTGAACATGTCCATCTGGCTGTCTGTTGTTAATATTTTTTATATATTTTTCATATTCTAAATCGATTTAAATATGTCCGTCTGTCCGTCTATGCAACGTGTGTTGTAAACGTTCTCCTGAAGCTATGGACTGCAAATTTGTCAAAAACGTTGGAAGTTCTTGTACACAGGCTGGTATTGAAAATGAGCAAAAGCGTTCGAAGAATACATCCACAGCATCATGTAAAGTGAGAACTCCTCTGTTTTTCAAAAAACATGAAAAGTTGGTTTTTTGCTCATTATTCATAAACTCTAGCAGATAAATGTACAAAGTTTTGAAGGAATATTCTATAGGCGATTCTGTAACACCTGTACAAAAATGGAAGAAACTGACCGCACCTACCCAATGTTATAGTGTATCAAAATTGAATGTGTTCTCAATATTTTTAGAAAAAAGCTTCAAAAACCCCATAAAGTATATAAATTCTTGGCCAGTTTCAAATTAGGAATGCACCTAAACATGTCTGTCTGTCCGTCAGTGTAGGATTTGTGATAAATATTCTCCCGATAGCGAATGTAGAGAGATCGCCTACAAATTTGCAAAGGAATTTGGAAGTAACGAACACTTTTCAAAGGACACAACTACAACGTCCACGCGCCTATGCGACAAAAACTTTTATTTTCAAAATGGAAATAATCAACCGCGCCTGCTCCATGTAATAGAGCATGAAAAGTTTAGTTTTTTTACTTTTTTTTATCTTTCTTAAAGTAATGGCGATGGATATAAACGATTCGGTCACATCCGAATACAAGTTTCTTGCTTGTCTTAAGTGTAAAGGATGAGAAGACCACAGGCACAAACTTGGTATTACAAAAAAAAATTTACTTACATGACTTGAATAGAAATGCACTGGAACGGAGAAAATAATGCTAACTTTTGTAGACTGGCAAAACGATCTTCTCCAGATAGAGAAAGTCTTTTTCTATATTTTCGAAATATATTTAAAGAGTGTTTCCTTTTAACACTAAGTGTAAATAATTTCCTTTAATTAAGTTTTAACTAAGAGTAGATGAAGTGAGAGTGAGTAACCTTGCCAAGTTTTCACTATCTTAGTGTTCGCTATATGACGATCCGTGAACGATTCAACATTTATAGAAACTTGCGCAATTTTCTTAATTTTTTAAAAAAATTGCATACGATATATGAGCCGATTTGGCATTCAGTGGTTTTTGATTTTTAGGTTTATATTTTGTCCAATTTTATTTAAGAAACTTCTTTATAAAGGATCCGGAATCGCAAGAACTTTGTGGGACCTTTGTTCGACTAAACTCTGAAAGCACTAGCTTCTAAGGCTGTCGGCTTTATAAAGAACTCCACCACACTTGAGATTTGAAGACCCACTACCACTGAGTTGTTAGTCGAGACTCTTTGCCTACTCGAGCACTCAGGTGGATGGAGTATTTTGACAGCTATCTTTACTTCGAAAAAACGAAGGGCAATCTTCATGTCATAAACTTGAAAGAATGGAGATATTATATGATATTCTGCAGAATACTTTGGAGTCTTACATATAGCGAAAAGACTATTGTTATACTCTTCTCCAATTGTATTGTAAGACTTAATATTAAACTTATGCAACGAATGTATTGAACACATATAGAAGGCTTTGAAATACTCTTTTACTTCCTGAATCTAAGCTTGTCCGTCCGTCCATCTTGTTTTCCCAAGAAACTGAAAAGAAAAGCAAAAAAACCGCGGAGACCTTTTATATCATCCATTATATTATTTTATTTGCTATGTAAGGCATGTCATATTTCCATCTGAGTGTAGTAAATAAGAGGACAAAAGGTGCCTACTTGCGGCTTTGGTACAGCGCATCCGTAAAAAGAGTGTTAATCAATAAAAAATCAATTCTCTTCAGTTAAATTATTATTGCGCTTCAATTTTAATTGACGGCAATTATTCGGCATTATTTAAAGCTTTCCCAGTCAGTTAGAAGCGAACGAGAGAAGAGGGGGAAACCGTAAACAAGCCTATGAAAATGTCACATATATCAGCTTGTAATATCTATCACTTAAGATAAGTAGTAAAGGGGGAAATATTTTCATTTCTTCTTAACTGGAAACATGTTTTTCATGGGTTAAATGGCCATGAAATTGTGCAATTCTTTTATTTAGCTTGAAATAAAATCTATTCTTACTATCGCACGCGTTAAAAAAGAAAAAACTTCGAATTAAAATATTGAATGAAGTTTTGTACCTTCAATGCATTCTTACAAAAAGCTATATATCTATATATATATATATATATATAAATATATGTATATACGTATATATAACAGGTAATGACATTGTAGTCGGAGTAGACTCACCTTTACATCACATTGGTAATTCCCATTTTTATTGTAGAACACACAAATTATATTTTGTTTCTATATAAAGGCATATTTTTCAAGAGGGCCCAAAACGCAACCTAATATAGTACAAGATGAATCCTTACATAGGGCAGGAACCAAAAATAGGCGTAGACGGTCCAAATGTTGTAGAGTTCTCTTTGTATGAAATTATTCTCATGGGTCAATTTTCATCGCCAAATATTGAAACTTAGAGTTTTCTGCTCTGCAAAGGATCAAAATTTTCGTGAAAATCTTTATTAAGGTAGAGTGCAAAAAATAGGCCGAGATGGTTCAAATTTGCTACAGCTAATTTTTTTATGTTAAATTACTATTATGATGTAATTTTCACCATAAGGCATTGAAAATTATACCGTTTTTGCCGTACGAGCTTCACTTTTCATTATATGAGAAGGGCTGCAAAAATTCCCCCAGCCGATCCACCTCGATCACATCAATTTAGAACGCTAGGATGAGAAATTTTGAAAATGACAATTTTTTCCATATAACAATTTTTTAGAATAGGGCGTTGGGAATGGGTATATTGGGAATGGTCGAAAACGTGGGCCGATCCACATCATATTCAATAGCGTTCTGCAGCTTGAACACAAAAACACATGGCCAGGCCACAGACGGACAGACGGATGTAGATCGATTTAGAATATGCATGTTACATACGTCCGCATTAACTTAACATACCCTGTACCACAAGTGATGTAAGGTATAATAAATTTTCTGGATGTGTGCGAGACAAAGAAATTCACGTTAGAGATGAGATTTCTTGATCAGTAGGAAGAAAGAGATTCTCTCCGTCTGCCGTTTAAAGGCTTAAACTTGTCATATGGAAAATGTATTTACTTAAGAAATAAAAATTAAATACATTACAGCGTTGACTCAGTGTAAGTCAAATAGAATTTTTTTTAATCAAACATTGGAAGCTTAGTATTTTATTAATGAGAATAAAAACATTTATTTTGCAAATAAAAATTATCAGACATTACCCCGTAATGTTGTACTCACGCAGATAGGTGTACCAATTAAAAATAGTCGCACAAAATATTTAAAGATTGCAGCGATAGAGAGAGAGAGAGAGAGAGAGAGAGAGAGAGAGAGAGAGAGAGAGAGAGAGAGAGAGATAGGCTTCTTAGCACATAAACCTTTCTTTGATTTCACTTGACTTTTTGAATTTCATTTTTTTCTTAAGAATCAGAAGAAACGTGATATATAGGAAAAATATGAGCTGAGTATATTGTAAAGTACAAGGAAAGTGATTGAAATATCTGCTGAAAAACCGTGTTCGGTATATTATTGATCATTAAGCAGACATTTCCTGTTCTTCTTCTGTTCTGTATCGACAGAGTTGTAATTACAAGCAAGGCCTAAAACCTAAGAGTTTTACTTAGTCTTTGAAGCTAACAATATAGCAAAACTTGTTGATCCTAACAAACAAGAGACTTTGTTGGGTTGCCCTATGTTTTAACCTACGATTCTCTAATTCGGTGGCTTTTAAAAGAGAAAACATATTTGCCTCGAGTGTGAGTCTTCATTACCTGAGGACTGAATTTTTTTTTTTCTTTTTGTTAACGGAAATTGGTTGATTAGACGTTTCAGCTGACTTTGGAGTATAGTTTTCCACTAGGTCTAAAACAATCAACGTTTAAGTTCGTCAAGTGGACGCTTTTCACATATAGACCTATATCTCCAGTAACATGTTTTAATTGCTTTTTCAATAAATTTACAGTCTTGAGACTGTGAGACCAGACTTAAAGGTTACTTTAATACTTATTGATAATGAAATTATCTTTCTCTTCTTTTCTGGCCGAGTTATATGTTCAAGTTGCACATAACTGCAATTAGGCTTTTTAGTTAACTCTAAGACATATACCATTCTATCAGGTCTAGAACTGATTTTTATCTTTTATTATCAGAGAATTTTATGTATATATATATATATATATATGGTCTTAGTAACGCTTTGACCAATTTTCAGAGAAACATGTGCAATGATTCGCTAGATCGTTCTTCACTATGATGGGAATCGGGAGACAATTATAGTGGATCTTCATTAATGTTTAAGGTTAGGTGAATTATTTTTACCAATTATGATCGAATCATTGCCATTTTCAAATTTTATTTCTGACGATCAATATAAAATACATATGCAAACTTAATTTTTCTATTTGAATTTATGCATACAGGTGGACAGATGGACGGAGCTAAATCGACTCAGTGAATAATCAGAACATGCATACTTTATGCGTGCTCTAACCACCGCTCAGGCACCGCATGCTTCCATGTTAAGTATAAGAATAGCTTCTTTTCTATTAATGTGAAAATATTAGGGTGTCCCATAAGTTTCTTCCTGTGTTTTTGATGCGAAATCAATAGACGATATATCCCATGTTGATTAAATGATTATCTACCGTTGACCTGGTAATGTTAATGCCGTCCTACGGATTTTCAGCGAGCATACTCTTGATGAAATCCGTATCCATCGTTGCAAGGCGGCCACTACGGTCTTTATCGTTCAAATCCAAATTGCCAGGCAGACAGTTCCAATTGTTGTAACATCACTTCCATTAATAGTGCAAATCTCGTCTGCAGTGCCCTTTGCACTACTACCTTTTTTAAAGCGATGAAGCATAACGTGCCGCCAATGCTTCTTTTGACTATCCATGTTGAACGGCTTAGAAAAAGATTTTAAGAGAGACTTTGTCACCAATGGAACGTACTGTGACACGACTGAAATCGATGAAGCTACCAACGAACCCTAGATAAGCCTACCTGCTAAGTTAACAAGCATAGCCGGCTCGAGATCAAGCATAGCGTTGCGGGGAAAGAACTTGTAGGACACACCTATATTTAAACTTAAACTTAACCTGTCGAACATGAACATGACTTGGCACGTATATATATATATATATACATACATGCACACATATATATATATATATATACACGTGATATCTATTGAGGAAAATCTTTATTATTAACGGAACGACCCCACAAATGTAATAAATGCAACGTTGATGACGTTCAGAGTCATAAAATGTGCTTAATAAACAAATAATTTATGAAAGGCTGACTAAGAGGACTGGAGGAGGGGGCCTATAAGTTTTGCAATTACATTTTAAAATTGAATTTTTAAATAAATTCTTTCATATTCTGCACTAAATATGCAAACTTTTAAATTGCGTTACAAAATTTATATGTTTTTTAAAAACATAAACGTAAAGTGTAAGAAAAGTTAATTTGCTTTTTGCGTATCGCGTTCATGTTCATGGAAAGTGTGTCATGGCGGGAACGAAGAGATATAATAACATTCGCCAAATATGAAAAAAGAATTTGAATTTTTCATTTTATAAAATATGTGTTTACAAGCTTCCGGGTATTCTTATAATGAATAATTTATACAAAATATTTATTCTTTTCTTTTTCCTAAAAATAAATTTATTTTCATTTAAATTATTTAACAATTTTTATAATGGAAGACAATTATGATTATTATTATTATTATTATTATTATATAAATTTTATTAATTTTTGTTTTTTTTTGTTTTGTTTTTCCTCTCACATAAATGCTTAGAAAAGGACACACAAACAATGTGATACAAAATATATATAAAAATAAAATCAACACATTTGTATTTATTTATCTATTTTCATTATATTTATTCAGTTAAGCAGATTTTTTAAGCAATTGTTTTCTCAACCTTTCAAACAACAATTGAATTAAGTTCTAATGTTACCTGAGTGCAAAGTTTTCTTTCCATTTAAAAATCTACATATATTTTTTTCCGCAACACCTGCCTTTTTTTTATATCCACCGCTGTAAGATGAGGGTATACTCGTTTTGTTTTGTTGTAACAGTCAAAAGGAAACTTCATAAACCATATAAAGTGTATATTACTGATCATCTTGGAATTCTGAATTGCTTTAGCAATGTCTGTCCGTCTGTGTGGTGTTTATTGTTGGCACTCTCCTGGTCGCAAAAATGAAGATACCGACTTCAAATTTGGTAAAAACATTGAAAGTTCTTGCACGGAGGTTGACATTAAAAATGGGCCAAAGTGGTCAGAGCAGAAGCCCACAGTGGGTCATAAATTGAACACAACTCCTTTTTTCTTAACAACAATTTGTGGATTGTTGCTCGTTACTCGGAATTTAGTAAAGTTTGAAGACTGCAATTATCCACATGCACTTTACAAAGTACTCCACCTTTTGGCCATTTAGCCTTTTGGCCAAATTTACAAGTCATCAAATTTTCTTATTCTCTTAACAAAACCAGCGATATGTGGGTATCAAATGAAAGAACTTGAAGAGTAGAATGCAAAAAGCATAGTGGTGGGTATGCGAGATTCGGCCACCGCCGAATATAATTTTCTTACTTGTTTCTGATTCATTTCGGAAAATGAATGCAAATAAACAAATATTTTTCTTTACATATTTCCTTTCAATTAATAATAATATTTTGATTTGATTCAAAAACCAAGGTCGAGCAACGACGAAACGTATTATGATGAAATTAAGCGAGCTTTGCATGGAGCTAATGAACTGTTTCGGTTTTTACTCTCGCTTCTGTTTTTCTATTATCTTTGTACTGATTGTCTAGTGATAAAAAGAAAAATCGTTAGAAAAAAAAAATTATTTTAACATTAGGTGGAATTTTTTAAATCAAAATGTTGGTGCGAAGAAGTCACCTACAAAAGCACCAATCTAAGAAAAAACCAACCCCTTTGGATCCGCTCGCGCGAGTAGTTTCTCATATCAATGCAATTGGCTTAGTTCTTTACATCCTTCATATACTTTATATTTAGTAGTATATACATTTTATCTCAACGTTTGCAACACCCGAATAAAGTTCTTCATCAACCAGAAATTATGAATCGTTTTTGCCCTAAGTCTCACAATCGCAGGAACCGAACCACTTCCAACACAGACCGTTCTTGCGCCAAAACATAGCTGTGTACCAAACTTCATCAAAAAGTCGCCAAAATTTGCGTCCTCTAGATTGAGTACAAAGAAAATAAGGCGAACAGAAGCACTTTCTGAATCGATCGGTACAATAAAAAGTGGGTCTATCTCAAGTTCTTCTGGACAAACGTAATATACCCTTGTACCAGGTTGTGCAGGTTGTAAAAATTGGAAAAAATTGCCGATCCAATGTTCTAGAATACCAAAATATCATTTTTTTCGAGAATTTTTTAACACAAAGGTGATGGGTACAAAGGATTCGGCCACAGTAGTTTATAATCTTCCTACTCATTAGCACCTATGTCTTTGGCATATTTTTTATTTAATAAGGAACTCGGATTTTTTAGCTTTTTTTCGCCAAAAGTTAGCTGTTACTTGACGTTCCTTCTATCACTTCGGCGAAGATAAAAATTTATCGTTGTCTTGCTTGGCAATTCGCAGATTACAAAAACACTGCAGCTGACTAAAGGCGGTTGTGCAAAGACATAAACTTAAAATAAAGCTTGTTATCGTCCATTTTATGTACATGACACTTGAGAAATTTAATTGATATTGAGAGACCTCAACTGATGTTATAACCGAATATATAATCGATCGTTGACGCACCGAGGCACTCTCCCAGGGCATATCTGCTGCATTTCGTGCTAATATTATAAGAGGGATCAAAGAAGATGCTTGCTTATCTTATTGGCAACCACAGATGGAGTTGTCGATACGTTACAGAAAAACGTCACATTTTCATTACTATAAACCTTAAAAGTAAATACATTTAATAAGTAAAGATAGCTTAGCTTATTTAATAATAAAAAAAACCTTAATAGGAACTCAACAATCTAGTAGGTTACAGTTAGTATAGGTTATATTAGGAAAACGAAACAATTTCCTAGGTTTAAAATTTCAAACGATTTCCATTCTCCTCAAAAAAAAAAAAACTCTTCAAACCCGAATTTGTTGCTGCAAGTTTTAAAATAAATTCTACTCATTAATAAATGCTGAGATGTTTTTACAGATTACAGTAGGATCAAGTTACAAAAGGATATTTGCGACTGCCTATGAGAGGACCTTTGAGTCATTGTAATAAAAAAAAATAAATTAAATTTTTATTTACTTAATTATAGGATTTCTGCCTAACTGATTAACCAATTTAAACGATCAGATTCTTCACTTATCACTTCTGTACGTAATTTTTGCGACAACGGTGGTATAAACAGATCACAATCGATTATCTTACGCGAAATATCTGTATAGATTTGATAGTTATCGGCCAAGTTGAAATATTCCAAAAGTCTACTTAATGCATAACCTGTCATGAACGTTATAATGAAACCCAATACCGAAAGCCATAAATAAGACAAACGATATAACCAAAAATATTCGACTTTTTCACTCGAATCCGTAATAGTATTCATAGTGCTAGTGGCGATGATAGTATCAAGGAAACTGTCATCTATTTGGCTTTCCAAAGTTTCAGTCATGAGCGACGTTTCGTTTGTTATCATTCGGCAGCTTTCTGTCGAAAGAGGTAGAGTCGTTGCAGGAGGTTTTGGTCCACCAAAACCGATTTTAAATGAAAAAAATAATCCAATTATTAGACCCAAGAGTACACCTCGTTGATTGGCTTTCACGGTAAACATTCCCAATGTAAAGATCGCCAAGAGTGGTCCTCCCACGACACCGAATATAGTTAGCGAAGCTTGCAAAACACCACCCAATGAGCCGGCTCCAAAAGCTAAAGCGACGCAAACAATACCGTAAATAAAAGCCATAAATTTGGATGGCAAAGTGGTATTAGTTTCAATCATTGGACGCTTAAACCACATTTTATATACGGGTTTTATGTAATCTTCCACGGTGACAGCCGCTAAAGAGCTAACCGCAGACGAGACGGTAGATAGACTGGCTGAAAATATGCCAGAAACAAATAAGCCGCACAAGCCTGGATATTGACCTACAAAGAACAAGCAGAAGAAAGCAAATTTTGTAAGATCTTGGAAAAAAGACAGAAAGTACAATATTCTAATTTGTTGCATGCTGGCGATGTTACTCACCCATTGTATCCAAAGCAAATAGAGGCATTAGTTGATCTCCTCTCGAAATCCGTCCCTCCTTAACTGGATCACAATCGCGATAGTAGTGGTAAATAGCCAAACCACTGAATAGTGTACTGAAACTCAAACAAATTAACAATGGGAGATTCCACCATAAAGCAGCCTGAGCACCCTTCAAGCTACGTACACTTAGCAAACGTTGTATCTGTGTCTGATTTACGCAGTACAATGACATATAAGTGATAATACCGCCTACTATTAAACCCCACCATGTGTGACGTATAGTAGGATCTAAAGAAACTTCAATTATGTCTGCGCGACCCGTATTCACCGCCGCCCTCCATATTGCCTGCATACCGCCGGCTTTAATGGCGGACACTGCAATAACCGAAAAAATGGCAGCAAACATTAGCAGTGATTGGAAGACGTCGGTTATTAAAACTGCTTTCATTCCTCCAATGGTCGAGTAAAATGTGCAAACTAATCCTATAATCACTATAGCAGAAAATTTATTCAGTCCAGCCACGGCTTCCAGAGCTAAAGCGGGCGCATATAGTACAATACCCATGTATAAAATCATTTGTATGGAAAAAGCTAGTGAAGCTGCCAAACGTGTGCTGTGACCAAATCTTCGCTCTAAGTATTCGTAAACACTAGTTGTGCGCATACGATAAAATACGGGTAAGTACAGATAGGCAGCAATAGGGGTACTTATCACATAAGCCAAATTGATGATACAAAACATTATTCCATGATGGTAGCTTTCATTCGAAACACCCATGAGTGTAACAGCTGACATGAAGCTTGCCATTAAACTGAACGAAACCGGCAAAGCAGACATACTCTGATCGGCCATTAAATATTCTTTGGTAGTCTTCTGTTTTCCTCCCGACAAACGGTAATATATCCCGATCATAGACGATACGGATAGAATGATAACTAATACCACATAGTCCCAGAATTGTAAGCTGGCCATTTCGATAGTCTTGTAGACAGTTTTCTGTTTTTCTTATTTGTAAAGTCTTTAAGCACTTCTCTCGCGTAGGAATCTAATGTAAAAAAAAAAGCTAAAATAATAAACCAAAAATGCAAAGGCAGATTCCACCTTGGAACTAATATTGAAAAATACGTTAAAGCCCTCCGTTTGTTTGTCAGTATTTTTCCGGGCAAAGCGGGTAAATAATATTAAAACATAATTTCATATTTACAGATTGATTATATTAGGTCGAGTCAAAAGCAACTTCCCTTGCCGGTAGATGGAATCTGCTGTTCCTATCTACCCACTATAAGTCACGGAAAGAAACGAGTCTTCCTTTTCACTATATAGATGAGAGTGCAGTTAGGCTTCTGCCAACTGTTGTATGTGGTGCAAGTTACATGCAACTGTTTTTCTTAACCTCTGAAATGGAGAGTGAAAAAGTACATAACCGACTTATAACGCTTTAGGAATTTAAAAAAGGCAATAGCACTAAGGCGATAGCTGAAAAAATATGCAGCATATGCGGTGAAGGACAGACAACTGATCGGGCATTTAGAAATTGGTTTTTAAATTTCCGTTCTGGAGGTACGGCCTTAAAACGCGGATCTTCCGACTTTGACAACAACTTTTTAAAGGCAATATTGGAGCCAAAATCCACGCTAATCAACAAGAGGTATAGCAAAGAGGTTGAATCTCTGACAATCCACTGTTAAATTGATATAATTTTGTTATTCAATGAAGGCGAAATAAATGTCTGATAAAAAAACGGAAATTATTTCTGGCTCGACCTAATATTTTCGTTTTTTTTTTTTTTTTTAAATTTGCAGCGAACGTCAATCTGCGTTTTTCATATTCATTTCAAAACCTAATCTGCGAAATTTCCGTAACCAGTATATAAACTTTAGGGAAATCCTGAAACATATTTCCAGGCATAAGAAAAGTGTTCATAGAGTTTGCAGATACACAGGCACAAAGCTGAATCACAGGCCTACCACCGTTAAGATGGATAGATAATGAAGATGTATAGGCTCACAGGACAAACTGTGGTAAATTTTATACTTAATTTTAAATTTATCACAAATCGACATTACCGGGCTGTAGCTTAGGCTATCTCTATGACGTCTGATAATTTCTATGCTTTTTTCCTTTGCGCTTTGCAATAATTTTATGCAATTCTCTTGAGCGCAAAAATTGAGAAACGTGGTGCACGCATTCTCTGTTCTCTGCCCTCGAAGGATCGCTACTGATCGATTACAGTCTCAAGCAAGTGGCATTTATTCAGCGCCAGATAAAAAATGCACAGTTACTTCAATCATTGACGTGCTTGTAATTAAAAAAATGCAATAATTTTTTAAAAATTTTCATGTTCAGTGTATATGTAGATATGACGAGTGTGTTGCTTGTCTTTAATTCCATGTATTGGACTTACTAAACGGAACCGGAATTACATTTACATTTCAATTCAAACAATACTTTCACCGTATTCCTCTTTTCTTATAATTAAGCACGCTCTGATTGGACTTTAGATCGTATGTAGAAAATATGTAACGAGTGCACGTGTTTTATTTACCGTTTAAAGCAAAACATTCAAACTAAAATAATTTAATATGTAATTATAATATTTTAAAAATTTCGATAACAGTATAAAAGAAAGTTTATTAAAAAACGACGAGGGAAAATTACTTCGAAGTGCACATGAAATTACTATGTAAAAAAAAGAAAAAAAATCAGTTCACAATTAAGTTCAATAAAATCACTTTTGCTTTATATTTATTCACATAAAAGTGCTTAAAAAATTCCATGATGCATTTATGCAAAGCATATTTAATTACAATTTTGATCGCGCAATTTTTTTTCCCATCAACTGATTCTTTGTTGATTCTTTTGTTATTAATTTCATTTTACTGAATAATTCATAAAGTTCACAATTTTGTTCACTTTTACAAAAATATTACTTTTGTTTATTTACTTTCTCCTTATTCTCGCTAAAACGCCAAGAAGCAATTAATGTTTTTATTAATAAAATCTATTGCTTAATCGCGCACCTCACACCATCGATTTTTTACAACAGATATTTATTTACTTATTTCCACATTTTCGCACGCTCTTACAACAACTAAAATGTGCAAGAAAAAAATTGTTGAAAACGTCGTTTCATAAGAATAAGATACGGGTCTCACAAGAATACAGAGCCGAGTAACATTTTACTCTCAAGAAGACACTCTTACTCTCAAAAAAGTACAAATGGGTATTGTAAGAACACGCACCAAAGTAGATTTTACTCTTAAAAAGTCAATCTTGCTCTCATAACTGCACACAGCAAAGTAAATTTTATTCTAGAGAAGACATTGTTACTTTCAAAAGCGTCAAGAACTTTCGAGGTATTTTTTTGTTATGCTGCATCTCTCTCTTATCTCAGTATTTCCATATACGTCTCTTTAAAGAATTTTGAAAAGCTTATTGTCGCATGGTAGCGGAAGAAGGTATTTAAATAAAAGGTAGTAAATTTATATTATTTTACTTATGTATTCAGAAGCAAAAGCCAATTATCGCAATATTTTAAATGAAAAACTCTTTATAATAGAACTAACTTTTGCATCTAAATACTTTATACGTAAACGTACCACGTTTAAAAGCGCCTATTAAAAGTACCAAAGCATTCATCGCAAATAATTGTTCTTGCGAGAATTATCATCTGTTATTGAAGGCAATAAAGCAATGCTTTCGTTCATTCACCACTAGCAAGAATGCAAGAACAGCTGTGCATTAATTCTGAAAATTTAGTTGTCAAGGTTTTTTTTCGTGTGTGAGATGAGATATTATTTTTAAAATTGTTAAACTAAAATTTCGTGAAATTTAAGATCTTCTGAGTACATTAACCATAAAAATATGGGTTTAACGGTTATTGATTATTACGGTAAACAAATAAGTAAATGCGGTTATTGTAAGGGCATCCAATGTTCCATTAGTCATGGTAAGAAGAAATTTGTGTGAATAATCTCGCTGCTATGTGTATATGGGTGTATGGGTGTTGAAATGGTAAGAAAAGGAAAAGTGATAGTGAAAACCAGCTTAAATATTAATAAATAATATAATAAGTTGGAGTAGACGACTTGATTTAAAAGTTGAATAAACAACTAACCTTCACATTGACGATTCTTTTAGAGAATATATATAAAATAGATGCATCTGAAGCAAGCGGAGTTGTTAAAGTAGACAACTTGATTTAAAAGTCGAACAAACAACTGACCTTCACATTGATGATTCTTTTGAAGAATATTTATAAAATATATGCGTATATGTATATTAATAGAAACATATTCGTTTTTGATCTGCTACCTTTATAGAAATTACACCCTTTCGTTGTATGGCCAATATTAGAATCCTACATAGAAACTGTATTTTTCTTTGCACTAAAATATTTGCATATATTTCAAATTTCCTCCGTAAACTAAATAAACCATTTTTCAAAATTATTTAGAGGAAATTACTCAATGTTTAGCTGAATATTAAAATTTTTACAGCTTGGAGAATTCTGGCGACTCCCGATGGATCGATAAACATGATTTATTAAACTAAACAAATTGCTCTAATTAAAAGTGCGTGAAAAACAGAATAACCAAGTTACCAATTCTCGATTACTCTTTGTTATTAATAGCCTAGACAGGTATTAACCAATTAGAAAGTTATGTCACAAATAATGATGTTCCGGACGTGTTAATTCCTGAGAAAACTTGCAATCATTTTCATTTTAAAGCTCTCGCTGTAATCATACATGCGTAAAATATAAGCTCTTTATTGGACTTATGGACGTACAAGAGTTAATATATGAACTGACAATCTTATAAAAAAAATTTCTGCCGAAAAACAAATCCAATGTAATTTTATCGGACATTGGTGACTATAAAAACGAATTGATTTGTCATAAGGGAATATTCGGACTACAATTGATTTGCTGCTTACAGTTAAAGAAAAGTAACAGAAATTTTATTTGGAAGCGCTTTAATTAAATATTTTTTTAACCTCACATCACTTTTTAAAAAGGCTCCTAATAAGCATATTTAGACGAAGTGGATGTTAGAAAAACCTCCCTCATTTTTGTTCTCATAGAACTAGAATATGAAATGTAAGAAAACGAGCAAAAGACTTGTGTGCGCTGTCGGTCGAGCATTTGTCAATTATCTGAAGATCGTTTCATATCTTTCAATTTTTGTTTTCGTTTTTCAGGTATGCATACATATCAGATGACACCCCATGACTATCAGGATCTAATTGATCGAGGCTGGAGACGTAGTGGCCATTATTGTTATAAACAAGATAATAAAATGACCTGCTGCCCTTGTTACACCATAAAGTATGAAAAGTAAAATTCTGTCGATAAGATGAAAATGAAAAAAAATATTTGATTTTAGATGTGATGCTTTAGAATTTAAGTTAACGAAATCACATAAAAAAATATTAAAACGTATGACACGTTTTCTACGTGATGGCAGAAAGGAACGATCAGAGATGGGAGGGATACCAACAATAAACAACGAGGGCGAAGGTGATGAAGGTCAGTCAGGAGAAGATGGTGCCCGAGGTGGCGTTAGAGATGAAATTCATAGACCCGACATACCGCTTAAGAATATAAATTTAGAAGCGGCCGGTAAAGCCAACAAGAATAGACAAAAATGTCTGATAGGCGAAGAGAAAGTGGCAAGAACTCTATACGAAAAGTCTGAAGCGATGAGCAGCGATCCGGCCAAAGATCCAGATAGATCACAGAACAGTAAAAAATATAAACAGAACTCTTCCTTCACTCTTTCTTTTCTCAATGATTTAATGTCATTTAGCTTGTGACGGTGTCAATCTTCCCTGCAAAAAAGCAAAACAAATGCGTTTAGAACGTAGCCTTGCCAAACAAGCAGCAAAATGCTTTTCACCTGAAGCAGGAATGACAAAGACAAGAAAATGTCCCAAGAATCCCGAAAAATCACTGAAAGATTTCATCGATGATGTAACTACCGCAGATAGGCATAAACTGAGAGTAAGTGTAGCTAAAAAAAAAAAAAGGAAAAATAAAACTACAAAGATTTATAACAAAGGCCTGCAAATTATTATTGGTTTTGGAAACAACAAGAACACGTTTGTTTGTTTTGCAGATTGTATTGGTACCGTCGACTAAAAATAATTATACGGAAAGAGCATTTGATTTATTTTGTAAATATCAGTTGACAGTACACAAAGATAACCCAGAACGTTTAACACCAATCCGTTTGCAGCGCTTCTGTTATAATTCCCCTTTAAAGGTAAATTCCATTAAATAAAAAAAATAAATAAATTTCTTTGCAGCTTAATATAACGCATGTTAAGAGCAAACAATTTGAGGACACACTAAAGCAAAGCTACGCGCTCTATGAAAAATATCAAACATTAATTCATAACGATCGACCCAACAATGTTCACGAATATTTGGAATTCTTGCAACGATCGCCATTAAAGGTTGACAAAAGCTATGAAAGATTTTAATAATTTTCTTTATTATGTCACATTATTCTACTAGCTATCCCAACAATGTGGATCCGGACATTTGCTGTATTTTTTTTTTTTTGTGAATCGGAAAATAGGCATCAGAGATACCATATATATATAGGAAGTGTTATTAATCACCGCTAGATATGTTTGTCCGTCCGTTGTAATTTTCAAATGATAATTTAACAAATAACGGCAACAAATGGATAAGCGAATTAAAATCTGATTGTGTACATTGTTCAAAATATTAGGAATTGAAAATGTAGTATTTATTGGTTAGTAACGAAAGAATAATCCCGATTATCGTTATATGCCCGAGATGTGGCTATCCGTAATTCGTTTTAACGGTAATTTTCTTGTGTCCATATACATTTCAGCATTGTAAAACTGAAGATGGGCCTTCAGTAGGTTACGGTTCATTTCATCAACAGTATTGGTTAGATGATCAATTGATTGCCGTCGCAGTCTTAGATATTTTACCGTATTGTGTCAGTTCTGTTTACTTTTTCTATGATCCTGATTATAGTTTTCTGTCTTTGGGTACTTACAGTTCATTGAGGTAAAGTCTGAAAGCCCGTTTATCCCGTAAAACAATTTTCTATAATGTTTTTTTCTTTCTTTTTTTTTAGGGAAATCGAATTAGTCCAACAACTTGCCAGCTCTGTATCGTCATTAAGATATTATTATATGGGTTTCTATATACATTCCTGTCCAAAAATGCGCTATAAGGGTAAATTGTATCCTTCATATTTATTGTGTCCAGAAGCCTTCACATGGCATTTACTAACGGATGGTACGTTCTGTTTATTCTTAAATACAAAATATACACACATTCCAATTTGCCCACTCTAGAGATACGTTCTAAACTTAATGCTCAAAAATATCAGCGTTTTAATCCTGAAGTTCTTGCCAAAGATATCGATGAATTTGTAGAAGCTGACATCGGCAGTGTTTTATTATTAGTTGATCAAAATACTTGCATAACTTACAACGATTATATACAGGTAAGTATTGCGCTTTCTTCCTGATTTTTATATTTTCCTTTGATTTGGAAGCATTATCTCTCTTTAAATAATTTGTATATATTTTGTGGATATGTGTTGTTCTTATTGTTATAACTAAAATTTGTTACTTACTTGATCGCATTAAGAAATACAATAATGCAGAAAATCTGAAATTGGTATAAAACAAATTTCGGGAAATTTCACTACGCTCTCTTTCTTACGCGCTCTATATTTCTCCTTGTCACTTATTAAAACGTATCAACCCAATTGAGAAAGGAGTTAGAAAAGGGTCAGCTCCCATTTCCTTCCCCAACGTAAATTATTTTATTTTAGTTCGTATCATAGTGTTAAAATGATCGTTTTATTAAATGATTACCAATACACTCAAATTAAATAAATTTCGTAATTGCTCTTCATTATTATTACTATTAATTGCGTGAGCAAACCGTGGCGAGACCTAGAAGATCTATTGTACTCGCCCGTGCCTCTAGCCTTCCAGTTTTAGAATTTTTATAAATTTCGTCACTTTCCGTGGATCGGAACACCATGCCGTGTCCGACGATATGCAATGCTCGCGTAGTGTCTGATTCTGCAGATGGTCTCACGTTCACATAGAATGTGATGATGCCTCTCCCTCGCCCCTTGGCAGAATCTGCTTGAATCGGCGTCGGACATACACATGTTTTCCAGATGATACCTGAGGAAATTATGACCCGTGTAGAAGCCCGTGATTAAACGTAGATCGATTCTTCTTAATTCCATTAGCTTATGTGTCATCCTGGAAGATTTTATAAATATTTTTGCCTGCCGTTGTCCTGCACATTGCTTCCAGCGGCAATATGATTTCTTCTGCGTCCATCAACCTATTGATATGGCCTCTTGGCGCACCTCAGAAAAGTTCAGGAACGAACATAGTCCCTCGGACTCACTTGTTGGCTACACAGTCAACCCTTTCATTGCCTCAACACCCGAATTGCCAGGCACCCATATTAAGGGCACACTATTCCGCCTGCCTAGCGCGTTCACTGTTTAAAGGCACTCGAACACAAGCCTAGTTGGTCTTTATATTCCTTACAGACCCCAATTTACTGATAACTATTTAAATGAACACATTGTGACCTAAACTTGTATGTCAGTGAACATCTTCATTTTTATTGCGATTGTCAGTTTGTCTGTATTTGTCTCTTTTTGTTACCTTATTCCAAATTGAATTTTGTTTTTTAAAAAATTTGTAATCAGAATACCTTGCTTGTAATTATTAATTATATTTCGCATAACTCCTGAGTTTACATTTTTAAATTTTTATTTAATTAAAAAACACTCGTCACTACTTTATTCGTCTATTAATGAATATTTTCTTTACACATGTTTTGAAAACTCAACATACACACACACTTTCTACGCTCATATTCTACTCCTTATGGGTGTTTTAACAACAACAACTACAATATTTGCGACCGGTTATAAAGTTTTCTAGTAATCAGATACTAGATCGTATGTTGGACATCCTAAGGAGCAGAATTTATAAAGAGGTAATTTTGGTCCTTTCAACGAGCGAACAAGTATATGTAAATATTTTGTTGCCGTTTCTTATTTTTTTTTTCTCAAATGATTTCCTTTCGAATGCAATTTTTTGTACGTTTTTCTTTTTTTGTTTTCAATCTTCAATTAAATTTAAAAATTTTTAACTTTTCACTTACTTTTACACGTACGTTTTCCATACAGATCACTGGCGAGGATGACCGCAACGCTATTGTGGAATATGGCAAACTTGTGGGCAAATCTCTATCCCGTCGCATTCTTTATATAAAAATGTAAAAAAAAAAAGTTTTAAAGGAGTAAACAAAGTATTGATAGAAATTATATAAATTTTTGTATTGCGTGAAGGAGAAACATCTCTTTTATTATTTCATAGCTCAATTTTTGCTTCCTTAATTTTCTATTAAATACTTCTCGCAAAAATTTTAAATAATTTTAAAGAGTTAAAACAAATTTTATGCATACATAGTTAAGCGAAATTTATTCTTATTCTTTCGTATAGAAAACTGATTTTAATTATATTGCATAAAAATGATTTATTAATAAATTCTTTACATAGAAGGAAGACAATATTTTGAAATAAAGCACTTCTACTTAAATCGACAGTCGTTATGAGCTCATTTCGTTTCCTTTTTTATTTTTTCTTAAGTTAAATTACATCTTTGGTAGCAAACAAAATTATTGGAGTTATATAGGTGATGGAAGTACTTCAAGGTACTTCAAACCTCCGATGAAGCAGTTAGCTACAAAAATGATGGCATAAAGTCAATATTTAATGCAAAATGTACGCTTGACTGTGCTCTGACACGGTATTCTAACCAAGAGAATATGCCAGCTGCCAATAAGGGTAAATCATGGTAAACATGCTAAGACAACCATCTGAAGATGTTGGTGTTCGAAATTCTTGATAACCTGTCGTTCATAAGTTTTAACGCGAAATGCTTGGCAACGTCTGCTGGTAATTGTGATTACAAGTTTGTTAGCATAAAAAGTATAGATAAATCTTTCAAACGTATAATTATATATATTAGCAAATATAGATTAATATTGTAAGGACGCTACTATCTATAATTTTTCATAGATTTAATAAAGAATTTCCTAAAACGAACATTTCAAAGAATGTATATATTGAAAAAGGACTTCAAAATTAGTTTATTAGCTATAGAAATGTTCTATTCTTAGACGAAAGAAATAATTGAAGAAAAAGATGAGACAGAAAAAAATTTATCGCATGCTACAAGTAATATTTACTTAGGCATTTGTTTGCGACATTCATTGCAAGCACCCTTCATAAACAGAGCAAACTTAGAACAAAATCTTTTCCCAATGCATGTAAACATTTTGAGAGAAAAATAAAAAAAACTATAGACGCCAAATATCTTACAAAAGCTGTTATATAGCACTTCAGATGTACCTATATAACACGTGACAACACTTTTCAAAGACTCATAGGATCAGTTTTCAAATGAAATGGACTAAAAATGCCATGGCATTCCGAGCAACGAAAGGTCGCTTATATTTCCCGATCTGAGGAAGAAGTTTAATTTATAAATTTTTCATAAAATGGGAAATAAATTTATTATATAAATGTTTATATACATTTTATATACGTATGTGAGAAAAATGGGGAATAAATTTAATTTCTGAATGTTTATACACCTTTGGTACATATATATATAGGCGTAACTTATAAATTGGTAAAATTTATAAATTAAATGTCTTCCCTACTAGCGTAGCTTAATTGTCTTCTCATCCTTTGTTAACAAGTTAGAATTGTTTTGGCGACGTTACCTTTGCAATCTTCAAAGCACTGGAAAAATCCATATCTCGGTTTTTGATGAAAAACATTTTTTTTTATTGGCATATATCTACCAGCATATGTATATGTTAGAGTGTGTACTATAAATATCTGTCAGCATAGGTATATATGTATATATTTACTATATAAATAAATGTGTATATGCTTCTATATTTTTTGCTGTCAAATTCATTTTTCAATTCTGTAAATAATCAATCGGTTTTTAAACAAGTTTTTCTTTTCGTTAAGTAAATTTTCTTTTATTGACTTAGTCGAACTTCCTTCACTCAACAACACAAAAAAAAGAAGTAAATTTTCAAATAAAAACAAAACTGTGCGTTTTTGTCAAATATAACAAGTTATCGGCTTACGAAATACTAAGGCTGACAGACATTTAAATGGAATCCCACAGTGCAGATCGTATAAAAGTAGAAAATTCCAGTTGCAGTTCGTTTAAAAATAGAAAATGCCAGTGCAGTGGTGTGTCGTTTGATGAATAGCAGTTTAGGCCACAACTGCGTTTGGATTCTCTAGGATATGTAGATGCATTTATCGGCAGCTAACGAGAGCATGCAGCCTTGCAAGAGGAATTTTTGAAGAAAAACAAAAGACAAAGAGTCATATTCGATACATTGGAATGGGCATATGTACGTGATATTAGAGCGAAATAGGAAACTTGGGAAAGTTTGTAGTCTGTTTTTGCCAAGTAGAGTTCGGTGATTCAAGTACTAACAGGAAAAGAAAGTAATTGAACTACCAACTAAAATGAACGTAAATGGAAGTCTTTTACCTCACGTCAGGAATTTTGAAGATTTACTCCCATAATAAAAAATAGCAGGCTGCAGCTATTAGAAGAAAAAGCAAATTTGACCTCCAGTTGGATTCTGCTGCGAATCATAGCGAATTAGTATGGGGTGAGAAGGAGTGATGTTGTACGTGCTCGAATGTTATCAGCAGTAAGAGCTGTATTAACTAAAGAAAACGATGGAATTGCTTTCGCAAAAATTTGCTGGAAATTTGTATGAAATTGGTATAAAGATTGCTTCTTATGTTGCGGATGCAAATCAGTGTGAATCCAGTACGTTGTTATGGTTTCGGAGACTTGGTCATTATCTAGCATGCATAAGTTGCTAAAGTCAAATTAATTACCTGATGTGAATCATACCACATTGAATTTTGTGATATCTGGAAGCATAGTCGAGATCCAATGGAGTTAAAGGAAAAGGGGCTAAAACGTACATACTCATATATGCTCTAATCCAATTGCATGGGATGGATCAATGTACATTCTACAGTGTATTCATGATTATATTCACCGATTAAGAAGAAATATATATATCTGTCAGCCCGTGTGAGTCTGCGCGCATTTGCCCATTTTTTTGGTGCCAAATTAAAAAAAGTGTTTCAGCAACTCTTGTGTGTCGAAAAGATAAATTTGTGGATGGTTTGCTAATTTCAAATAAAGTCGCACGATTATCGTGGACATTGAAGCCACTGATTGCGTAAAACAAGCGGTTGTTCCAGAAAACATAAAAACGTGCACAAAATCCTCTCAAAAGTGTACATGTTATTTTGCACGAACTTACGTCGATTAGGAAGCTCCGTCCGAAGTGGGTGGCGCGTGTGATCACTTTTGACAACAACGTGTTTATGGTTAAGAGCGCTATTTTCGCGGTATTTGGGATTTTTCATCCGATATATGACCATAGATGACACACGTTTTCATCACTACACTTCAAAGTCAAAGCAGCAGTCAGCCCAATGAACAGTAAACGTCGAAAGCTGTCCAAAACGACACAAAAAATGGCTTCGCTAAGACAACTGTAACTTGCAAAGTAATGGTCGTATTGGCATGAAACTCCCAGAAATTTCGTTCTAAGGCTGGTAATAGTCAGGAACCATAAGGGACTACCAACAATGCTGTCATTTATGTATTAGACCGGAGACTTATTGAGCGCTGTCATCTTGGCGAATCTTAATGCAATTTAAATGACGGGCTGACCCCTAGGCTAACATACTTTTTTCACATCCACGACCTTTGATTCGAGCAAGGATTGTATATTTAATATCAACAGTGGACTGCATCGGATAAAATTTTCAACTACTCCTCATATAACGCCTTGTTCTTAGAGGTCGTTGTATGAAAAAACATGGCAATGTTCAAAATTCCTCCACTGTTTGAGAAGTAAGCTCTTATATGACGAGAAAGCCTAATTTGCATTTTTTCATGGCGGAAACATTTGAAAAATAATAAAATCTATGCCGGCTCTCATCAAAAGTATGCCTTTATATAAAAATGAAGAATAATTTTTGGATGTATTGTCACGAAAATTAACGGATCATTTTATTAACCGAAGTGGTGTAGAGCATCTAATTGTTGGTCTTGCCCGACTGTAATGTGCTTACTCGTTTTCGTTACGAGATACCAAGAATTAGACCTTATTTCAATATGAAGGCATGCTTTTTATGGGAGGCCTTATATATGAACTGCCTTATGTTAAACTCATTTCATTCTCTTTTACTTGTTTCCATCATAAAATACTAAGAATTTAGATTTTGCTGCGATCTAAGCATTAAACCTTCTAAGCATGAAAACCTTTATGGGCAAAAAAAATTGATCTACATAGTCCAAATTAGTTTTTTAAATGACCTCTAATTGCTATTATGAGTCAATTTTCATGATGGTGCAGTTAATTATATGGTATCCTTCCACCTGTCCTTGGAAAACAACCCAATGTACAAATTCGATGCTTATCCGTCCTTCGAGGATGGCTTTAAAAATTCCGATGTATATGTTATCCCTCCGCCTGTCCTTGTAAAATTTTTATACAAGGTTTTAAATGAATTAGGGGCAAATTATCCGTTACAGCTCAATGTCTGCTTCTTGGCTCTGTGCCCGTTTTCAACCATGATTATCATCACAAACCAATGTACAAATTCGATACATGTCCCTCCACCTGTCCTTGTAAAATACTTATACACGGTTTTAAATGAATTAGGGGCAAATTATCAGTTGCAGGTCAATGTCTGCTTTCTGGCTCTGTGCCCGTTTTCAACCAATGTATTAATTCGATGCTTGTCCCTCCACCTGTCCTTGTAAAATATTTATACAAGGTTTTAGCGGAATTAAGGGCAAATTATCAGTTGCAGGTCAATGTCTGCTTTCTGGCTCTGTGCCCGTTTTCAACCATGATTATCATTACAAACCGTCCTTCGATGACGGCTTTAAAAATTCCGATGTATAGGAGTATATTTGTTGGATTAAATGATTTCCCTTAAACATTTGTCATCGATCGCGTCAATTAGAGCTTGCTTTGGACATGTAAACGTTTTTTTTTGTTTTTTGTTTTTTAGCTTAACTGTATAAATATGAAAAGAGTTTGGAGAGTAAGTACTTTGCAAAAAATCTACAAAAAAAGGCATTTATTTTCAAGGTAGTGAAGAAACAAGAGAGCGAGAGAGCGCGACAGAGCAAGATGTTTGCAGCAAGAGAGAAATTAACTGCATATTGAGAATAGGATTACGGAAGACTGTCAATAATGATATTAATATGTCAATAATAATTTTAAGAAATAGTCATTTGAGCGGCATCAGCACCTGTCGCTCATTTATTAACGATTTCCAAAGTGATTTCAAAAGCAAAAAATAAAAAAAATACTCGGCAAGATTATAATCAGTTGCACGTGAGCGATTTAACATTTCAGTTAAATTTTATAACTGTATTAAAATGCTTGTAGAAAACTTCATTCACTTTTAACTAAGCTTTTGATGTGCGTGCATGTAAAAAAAAAAGAGTTGATCTTTTTTCGCAAAAAACAAAAAATTAAAATATTTTATTACACTGGAAACAGAACAGTAGAATATGCATTAAAGCATTTGGTGGCAAACGAAAAGAAAAGAAAAAAAAAAAACAAAAATTGTGCAATAAATATAAAAAAAAATTGTAAAATTAATTTAAGATGAATTTTTAATTTTTTGCCAATAAAAACATCTGTTAATTTATTAAAAAAAAAAAAAAATAATAATAATAAATAAAATAATAACTTATTTATTTTTGGTCGAGCAAAGCAATTAGGTGTTGAAATGCAAATTTCGCGAAAAGTCATGAACATGCGAGGAATCGCATTTATAATTAAACTTGTTCGGCATGTAATTAAAAGCGCAAGTTCAAGCCATTATTACACCAGCAACAACGACATTCGTTTACCAAAACATTGAACTCTAAGTCAGAAATTTAGTTTAGTTCCTCTCAACGATATATGCTATAAAAGTTACCGCATTAATCTTTGAGTGAAAGGATCGAAATGTCTGCTGCTTATACAGGAATGAAAATATAAAAAAAAAAAAAAAAAATTAGCATTAGAAAGAAAAAATTTCTTCCTTCTTACCGCTTAGTAGATATTCCAAAATGAATAAAAGTTATAAACATACACACACACATGCACATATATCACATTTAAAAATAAATAGCTTTCCCAATATTCATTTAACAATAATTGGTACGAGAGACAGTACGAAAGATCTAGTGAATGGGTTTTGGCTACACAAGCACACATACAAACATATACCGGAACGGGTGTCAATTTAACGGGAATTTTGAATTCCCATTGAATAGTAAGTTTAGAAAAGATCCACGCTACGCGAAGAACAAACATATAGAGACGGACAAGTCAAACAGCCAGTGAAGCACTCTCATGCTTATAACCATATCGACTCAGCATCGTATTCGTCTATAGTTCCACTTGAATTTTTTGATTGATTTTTCCTTGATTTAAAAAAAAAAGAATTTGAAGCAAGTGAGGGCGCATCAATATTTTTGGAGAGATGAGAAATTTCACAATTACCTCAAACATATTGTGCTGGATTTTAGGAATTCTTTAATTAATTTTGAAAATATCGATACAAGCATAAACAAATGTAAACTTAAATATTGCATTATTTGCACTAATTGTTTTTTTCTGCAATTCAATCACGTTTCTTCATTGTTTTACCATAACAATTTATTTCAAGGCTGTTAGCAAAAAAAAAAGAAACAAAACACTAAAGTAAAATTTACAAAAAACAAAAAAAAATCTGTTTTTGTTTTGAATATTTTTTCAATTTAATTTAATTTTCGGAAGTCATTTTCTGTAGCAATAATATGACTAAACCTAGAAACTTTTGTAGTTTTTAGGATGGTGTGTCTGTGTGTCTTTAGATTAAAATCTATTTAGTATACATACATATATATATATATATATATACACAGTCTCACAAACTTACGAAGGACTCTATATAGTTATAGAGACTGTGTAAGAGGGTGCCTCGCCGTATTTGGATGCCTTTGCTTGGTAAGAATTTTAGAATTTCAATTAAAAGAAGACGACCATTCACTTTCTCCTATAAATCCGATCAAAAATTTACCATCTCATAGAATCAGCGTTTATATGAATGCTTTAAAAGACATTGAGCGAAGGTAGTCAAGGTGAACTTTACATAACAACTAATCGGTTTAACGAAAAGTTTTGCATTTTTCGAAGAGTAAGGTCCACAAAGTCCATTTCCATTGATTTCCGAAAAATATATATGGCTATATGATGCT
>CCAG010005605.1:0-66855 GCA_001077435.1 Glossina morsitans morsitans
GACTACGACGTAGGCCAAATTTAAAGAAGTAAGGAAGCTATGAGGCACTGAGATTTGCGAACCCGTGAATGCTGACTTGGTAGCCGCGAAACTGGCCCATTCGGCTACACTTGCGGACAGGAGTTCTTACTTTACGTAAGCTATCGGCAGGGATGTCGGTAGTTCTTGCACGCAGGTTACTATTGAAAACGAAGACAATCTGAGACCATCTTAGTTTTCTCTTTTGTAATGGCAATGAAATGGAAAGTAGAAATCTTTGTGTAACACATAACTATCTATAAATATGTTGTCTAGCAGAGCAACAGTGTGAAATTTCTTGATGAAAAATGTTGTGATAACTGATGACTCATCATTTGGTAAAGGGCTTTTATAATGAAAAGTTTAATCGATCGATCCTTCACGTCTAATATCAAAAGTCAAATGTCATCTTTTTCAAGGCAAGAGACAAATTTTCCCTTTCCACAATTTGTTTATTGTTCGTATCCGAGGGAAGTTTGCAATTATTTTAATTTTGAATTGTATTGTGTTGTGCTGGGAATAAAAGGAGAAACAAAATTGAAACAATGCGATTCAAACGAAATATAGGCTCTTCCAAGTTTAAATCCGTTCATATATATTGACAACTAATACCTTTCGATTGTAGCCATAGTAAAAAAACGAAAGAGATTCACTGCGGTCACTACGGTTGTTACATTTTAACAAAATATTTATTGGAATAAATTTTATGGTTAAGATTTTTCATAATGGCTGCCATTTATATTAAACAACGATCAAAAATAAATGTTAAGAAATCACAAGAAAAAACAAAAAAAAAATGCCATGCAAAAAACGAAAAACTAAATGGCAATAAGATTGGTTGGTCGGTCGGTCGGTCGGCTTGAATTGAAACTCCAGCTTATGTTTAATGTATAATGTATAGGTAAAGTAATAAAATTTATAACCATCACTTTTACGAACGCAAAAATACACAATCAACAACCTGGTGTCACATTATAAATCAGATCATTTTTTTTCATTTTATATATATATGTGTGTGTATATATATTTGTGTTATGTGCAGCCTTTTTGAAAAATTATGTATAACGTGCCATTCTTTTCTTTTGGTTGTGTTGTTTTGTAGGTGTAAAAAATTCCCTTCACATACGTTCCGCTATGTATTTGCATGTCGTGCTTTATAAAATTTTTGACAAAACATTATTTTTTTAGTTAAATTCTACATTTAATGTTTAATTGTGTGAACGAGCGAGAAACGGTATGATGTCGATTATTACCGAAATTAATATTCAAAGCGCATTCTTAAATGATAAAATATCTCCTGAGTAAATAAATGTAATAAAAACTAAAAATTGGTTCACTTTACAACCGAATGATACGCGCGTGTATCGTAACTTTTGATATGCGTCATTTGTATGAGATAAGTACCAAATTTAAAAAAATAAATAATTATTTTAACTGTAGAAATCAAATAAAAAAAGCCATAACGCAAAGGCAATATATTCAGAAAATTGGTTTATTTTTTTAGAAGACCTACGAAGAACACTAAGTTGTAGTCCTTTTTGTGTGGACAATGAGCCCTTCCAAAAAGCTGCAAGCTGTGGGCTAGAGTCAGTTTCATTAAGATGACTGGAATCACTCTTTGTTACTAACTGCAAGTGGCTATTGACATTTGAAAGTCTTGGGGGCTTAAGGAGTTTCTGGCGTATTTACTACGAGTCTAAACTAAGAGGATAGCGCAGAAAGCATTTGAGTTGACTAAGGAAATACAAAAAGTCTACGAAAAAATATAGTTTCACCTGAACACAGTCTCTGTTTAGCTCGACACAGTTTTGCCAAAGTTAACCTGTAGTTTCCATACTGTGTCGGTAGAGGAAATCGTTCGACTGTTTAAACATATAATAACATGCAGAATAAAAAATAATCTGGCGAATAGAAAGCAACACGAGCTTTAACTCTGCGATTTCGACCATCGCCATAAAGGATTTGCAAACTGCAGCACAATCTCGATGAGAGAACAATTTCCAGAAAACTGACGCTATAACGTCGCTAGCAGATGGAAATATCTCTGCCTTCTTTAGAGCACTTTCTCCTCTGTTAAGCCATATTTTATATTTTTCTTGTATTTTAGATGCTTAGTGATAAAGCTATGATTCAAAAATGGAAAGGTTCAATAAACGGAGAGAATCGAATTTATTGCTGTAGAGCATCGCTGAGTACTCGTGGCAACACTGTCTTTGTTGCATTGTTCGCAAACGCAAAGGCCATGTTGCGTGTAGTTCACTCTTGTCCACATTATCAGTCAATATGTTTATGTCTACAATATTTATTAACTCACGGGAACGCATAGTTCCCGTCGACGGTTGCCCAGAGTCATTTTTTTGACATCCTTTATTATTAGTGTTATCGTCACTTAACTTGGTTGACCACAACGCTAGAGAGACTGGATAAACGTGATATAAAGTTTTAACGCGCAGCAATAGCATGTCACTCAGCTGGAAAAGGAGATCGTTGTACTGAAAAATAAGTTGAGAGAAGAGTTTCCTTAATCAATATCTTATAAGAGATGTATCCCTTAAAACCCTTAAAACTCTTAAAATGGTTTCCGGTTCTTCCCAAATTTTAATTTCTACAGATGTCTTCATGCGAAGATTGAACTCATAGTGAATAGAACTGAACTGAAGGCATATGTACTCACTATCAGCTCTCTTTCGCATATTTCGGGTTGTTTGGGTTCCGAGAGACAAAAAGCAAAAGCGCAGACACACGGACATAGTTAAATCGACCTAAAATTATAAACATATCAAAATGTCTTTGTTGTCTACTTTGTAGGGTAATGCACTTTATCGTTCGATTAAAAGTGTAATGATAATAACGGTCGCATATAAACTTTTAGAAATGTTTGTGGAGAAATGTGCGCTTATTATTAATGGATAATGTGCGTATCATTAATGGATAATTTGGATAAGCACGAAACTGCTGCGGACAGCTTTTATTTTTCTGAAAATGTCATAGGCTTGGTTGATTTTCTAATGAATGTTGCAACACGCACTCCCCATAAAAAAGGTGTTAAGTAGATAAAAACCAACCATAAAAAACCTAAAATGATAAATTTAGAATGACATACAATAGAATATTAAAATTTAAATTAAATTAAAAAAGTATTAGAAAAAGATAACCCTCTACAAATATTTAAATTGAATTAAAAAATTAAAAGCAAGAAACATATGCTTGTTGCTGCTTTATCGCCCCCGCACTAAAAATATGTAAGCATGTAACATATAAACGCATCGAACAGGTGGTAAGCGAAGCGCGCATGCGTATCATGTTGAATTGAATATCCTGCAGGTTATTTCGATTTGTCTGCCACGTTTGTATAATATCTTGTGTTAACGCCCTGGAAGAAAAGCACAATGTGTACTGATGAGCGTTTATCAACTTGTCATAGCCGTTATACAACCATTTATTATAAATATTTGTACGAGCTTAAGAAACTCAAGCCCAAGTGATGTTAAAAACGAAAGAAGAAAAAAACTAAAAAACATATGCATGATATGTGTTGTGTTGTGTTGTGTTGTGTTGTGTTATGTGAAAATGTATCCCTTATCACTTCACTTTACATATAAATAAACAAAAATGTATAAAAAAAAAAAGAGAAAGAATAACTTAAGAGCCAATTAATCGTTGCCGTACTAATATTTAGCGAACGACTATGAAAAACAGAATTATTTTTACACCGCCGCCACATCAATATAGAGAAGAAAATGAACATATTTTAACGGCTTAAAACATAAGCAAGTGTCATTCGAAAAGGGTTAAAAGTGCCTACGTGCAAGTCAGAAAGTAAAGGAGTCAAAAGATAATTTGTAGTCTTTGCGCATGCTCAGTGAATTTAACAATTGTAAGGGACGATTTAGGGAACCACCCTTACTTAGTTAACATGAAATCGTTATTAAATTTATTTTTCGAAAATTTCACCTTGTATCTTAGGCTACCAGCTATTAACCTCAGAGCTATATTATTTGGTTAATTTATATACACTTTTTCGGTCATCAATGAATTATTAATCAACGTCTTTGCTTAAATAGCGATCCTTTATGTTATTAGCCCTTGAAGAAATCTTCTGTTTTTCCGCAGTGGAGCTCAAAGAGAGATCTTTATCAGCGCTTTTACACCCTTGTTAGTACAAAAGAAATATGTATATATATGTATATATATATATGCTTTACAATTCCCAAATCACCTTTTACTGCTAATATCATGAATGTACATATATACACATACATATGTATATTCACATCTTGGCCTTTTGCCTGTTTCGTTTAATACTGATTGATCATATTGCCGGTAAAAGGTGATGCGGAAATTGTAGCGCAGATGTTTTAATTGGCAATATGTTCGATCAAAATCCTAGACATCATCAACCCATTCATGAAAGTATGGCATGATGCTCCTATTTCTACCTTTTTTGTGCTTGATATCCATTACTATTCCGCCCAATTCATATCGAGCCTCTAAAGCAAGCGTTTGATGAAAGCTACAATCGACAAGATTACAGTATAGGGCTTGTGCACGCCAAGAAGTCTTATTTATTCTTTTGTCGACGACAACATCTTTTCTTTAGTTGCTCTTCAATAAAATACTGTGTAGTGCCGAGCCACAATATAAATGCTGCCTCCCGAACAGAATACTTAACTGAGTCCCCACCAAAAAATATTAACGCGTCAGGAAAATAGGCTGAACTTTAAGCTGAACTTTAAACCTACAAATTGTCAGCAGTTTCTTCCCTTTGGTGGTGTGAACGTGGGGAAATCGGAAACTCTCTAAATGATGTTCGGTCGACAAAACAAGTGTCCGCAGTATCGAAAGAAGCCACGAAAAGCTTCCATTTTTGAAAGCGTTGTAAATAGCATTTCACTGCTACCTATATCACTATAATTGACACACCTTCTATTCGTCGAAGATTAGGTGTATCTCTCAAAAGAGAGAGGAATTTCTAGGTTCTTCCTGAAGCTTTTGACTGCGTGCAGCGAAAGGTTCAAATACTGGGTGATGACAAAAATGTGTCCAGCAACCTCGACACTCTTAAGCATTTGCTTAATCTAAGTTGTGCTTGGCTTTTGTGTAAGTAGATTACATCCATAGCGATAGAAGAGCTCTTTTCAATGCGCCGTCCGCCTTTGCTACTTTCTATCTACAGTAGTTTTTCTTGCCAGATATTTTCACCTTGAAGTCAAACACCTTATTCCCTCTTTTCTCACTCCTCTACCACCATCTCCATGGATAAAGCACAATAAAGGAGTGACTTATTAAATAATAAGAAGAAGAATACTTCCTATGAAGGATCGCTTATTCGCTTAATATTAGGAGTTTTTCCCGACGTTTTAACAAAATTAATAATTTATTGTCCAAATAATGGCGCCACACATCTTATCTCAAGTGCTTTTAAACTTTAAAAAACTTTATTTCAAGGAGAACATGAACTTTGTGTGAGAAGAGCAATTGAGGTTTAGAAGCTGTCATTAACAGAATGCGTTTTTTTAGAGTCCCGTTGAAGAGACAATAATTCATCGATTGCAGTCAGAGTTAATTAGCATAAGTAATATTCGCTATTGGCGTTTCGGGATTACGCTTTGCAAAGTTGTGCTGACAGTCATCATGCTGCTCAGGATGATTTCATGCGGTTCGACCAATTCTTAATACATTACAACTAGCTGCACGCCCCATACATGGACGCCAAGGGTATTCGGTTCCTCTGGTCTGGTTGGAATATCGTAACGTCTCTATGGTTCATCACACGATTCAGCAGCGTTATCCTTTAAATTAAATTGAAGAAAAAGCTACGTTCCCCGAACTTTACGAAAGTCGACCTTTTCAATGTTGTTCATGCATTTGCTACTGATGTCAACACACAGGCGCATTTTTTTATTACTAAATATAAAATAACAGAATCAATTGTACGCTTCAAAATTTAGGTAAAATAAAATTCTAAGATACCTGTCACATACATGTTTTACGTA
Organism: Glossina morsitans morsitans; assembly: GCA_001077435.1. NCBI lineage: Eukaryota > Metazoa > Arthropoda > Insecta > Diptera > Glossinidae > Glossina > Glossina morsitans. The sequence goes on from CCAG010005605.1 coordinate 6,015, forward strand.
GAGAATAACAGATCTCCCCCCGTGGAGGGAGTGATCATTTCAACACGAGTTCGCTAATGAAGTGTGCATGCCAGTATGAAATAGGTCTTTGAAACCAATGAGCGCTTCTTCCTCGATTCCGATGCTAACAGAGAGGAGTGGATCGACCACATGATACTCGTATGTATGGACGCCAGGTTGTGAAAGAAAAAGACAGTGAGTAAAAAGTGAGATTCCAGAATGCATAACATTATATTTCCGTGGCAAACAATTTCCAATCAAAATACGTACAACAACAACACTTTGTAAACCAAGTACCTTGCGAATAAAAAGGCGTATTGTGTTTCAAACTTGCACTTAATCAAATTTATGCAAAAAGTTTTCAATTTTCTTTAGGCGTCTGAAGGAAGAAGGTAATACATTATTTATATAAATCTTTTGAAGGATATGCTATCCGTTCTCGTTCACAATAAAAATAAATCTTTCATAACTATTTCTGATAAAAAATTGTTTCTACTCCTTTAGGAAATTTGAAATTTATTAAGAAAAATTTTATTGCGGCTTGCAAAGCAAAAGTCTTTAGCCAAACATCACACTTTTTATATTAGCCGATATGATTCAATAGCGAATACCGACCACAGCATTCTTGGATGATGTGCTATAATACCGGCAATAATAAAGATACGCGTATACGATAACGACAATGACGATGATGACGATGCGTTCTGTTGCATACAAATAGGTATACATATGGCTAAGCATAACGAGTTCGGTCGGGCATGTGTATGGTTGAATATAACCACATAGGTGGTATTATTGGCGGCGGTAACAGATGCCTAGTTTTAGTAGATGTTACATGAGTTAGGTGCCTATCATCGCCAACATAAATCAAGCTTCTAATTAATGGTATAATTTTCATGGTGCACTTTCAGATATTCATTAATACATATGTATGGTGTACATATAGAGACGTAACATACGATATTTGCAAAAACTCTCAAAACACAAATACACACATGCATCCAAATGCATGCAGGGAAAATTAGAAGTCATTTGTGGTTATCAATTATATTTATATTAGTGTAGTAAGTGAAAGAGCTTCTCAGATGTGAATAGAAGATATTTTACACCAAGTGTATTAACAAGATATACTATTACTATTATTACTACTAGTGTGCATATATTCATAGTTACATAAAACATACACTTTGTTGACAATCATGAAAAGTATAAAATATATTTTGTATATAGAAAGTAGTTTTGGTGGTGTTCCAGAGCAGTACCAGGTCGATGATGAAGATGCCATCAGGTTAAGCTTTAATTACTCTTAGTGCTGTTATCTTTCATACACTCGATATTATATTGCATGTTGTACACTATATGGGCGTATGCCTACAAATTGATATGCAATTGAAATGACTATAGTATATGCACTAAACGAAATAAGAAGATAGTAAGCAAGTTATATTCGGCTATGACCGAACCTTTTATACACAACACTTTCATTTCAATATCAGCGACTTCTAGTCTTTTTGACAAATGTCTTACTTTTAGTTTACACCTTCAAAAGTACGTGTACAGACGGGCAGCTAGAAGGACTGACATACATGCCTAGAACGATTCAAAATTTGATACTGGGCAGGCTTTGTAAATTTTGTTTCTGAGTGCTGCAATAATTTCAGGAAATGAGTGGCGGGCCCGGTTGTTTCTATTTTCGTGCAATTTTTGTCATGGCCGCCCATAGAATACACATGCAAATTTCGTATTTCTTATGTTGTAAGCGTGCCCTTGGATTGCGCCCAATTTCAATATCAACATACGTGCAAGAACTTCCAACGCTTCGCCTGGACTAAGGCATTACGCAGACAGACAGATGGAGAGACGCAAATGCTTAGATATACATTTCATGTCTGGATGTTGCCAACGTTTTGCCAAAACGAACACACCCTCATCGTTTGGTGGTGAGTGTAAAAAAGCAAAAGAAAAAAGTCACAGATATATTTACATAAAAAAGCACAATAAAAATTAATGTTTAATAATTATGCACTTAATTTTTTTCTAGTTTTTTCGTTTTCTTTTTTTTGCAAATCATGCAAATCTACAAATATATGCAATTATTTATAATTATTTTGAAAACATTTGCGAACACACCATCTGAATATATTGAAGCATTTAATCGTTAAGCAATACAAATACATGTATATATGTCATTGAATGCATATGTGTATGTTATGTACGTACTCTGGGGTTACATACGTATCTCTGGGTGTATTATTAATGCACTGCATTTATTATTTAATTTGTTTCCATCAATATTATCATCAATTTTTGCTGTCATTGCACATTTTTATTATCTGCTCTTTTTTTCCTTAAATTTATTTAATATATAACGTTAAGTGCGTGCTTGTATAGGTGTGTGTGTGTGTGCATACAACATAATTTAAATTATAAAACATTGTAATATGCTGTCATTATTTTGTCGCTATGTTTTTTTGTTTTTTTTTTTCTTTTCCTTTTTTACAATATTGCTCCACCTCCATGTCTTGGTTACCTTGCATTTTAATGTATGTAATTTGTTAATTTGAGTACACTTTGGTTGTAATTCAATTAAACTTTTTTATATATAAAAGTTTTTTTTTTTTTTGCTATAGTATTTGTTGTTGTAACTTTAATTGATGTTGTAGCGGTCTATGTAATAAAGCGGCCATTGTTTGTTAATTGCATTGAATTTACATTAAACATTTTTTTTATTATATTATTTTTTTTTATTTTATTTACGTTCATATACTTACTTACACATCGCATTATGGAAAGTTATCATTATGCAATTAATGTTGACGTGAATGCTGATTGCTGTCATTACACTTGATGTGTTGACGAATTAATAAGCGCGGAAAAATAAATAAATACTGATGGTGAGTAAGAAGCTCTACTACTACTATAGAACGGGACTTACAATTGATTAAAAAAAAATTCCTAAAAAATATTGAATAATTTTATTCGCTGAAAGTTTTTATTGCAAAGATGCATTCGCTGGAATTCGCCAAAGAAAATCCTATATTTAATTCATTACTACCAGCTCAAGTATGTGGGAGAGGTGTGCTTGAGTTGGACATTTTTGAAGATAATATATGTACGTGCCAATTGAAGGTAGAAAGCATGGTTTGAAGTTACAAAAAAAAGGAAAGGGTTATCTTCTACTACAAAGTTTATGCTAAAAAAGGAGGAAGAACTCTGTAGCATCAAGGGTTTTAAGTCCTCTTTCAAATTCAATACTATTGCTAAGTAGCAGGTATGATAAAGGTTGCCTCTCTCGCATCATGTCAATCGCTTAAGGCTGACACACATACCCATTCAGAAGATATCTGCTAGGAGTCAATCTTGCGCATAACCATTTAAGGCTAATATTCGACTGATTCACAACAAGAATTGTTAAAGGAAATCAGTAGTCATGTTCCTTTGCGTTTTACTCGTGATCATAAACCAATAGCTTTGGATCAATGTCTGCAAAAGATATATTGAGCGTTACTCGCTTCTTCTGTCTTTTGATTTCATTACATTCATCAAAAGGGTAATTCTTCAGGATGTTCAGATCGTATGTATTATTCCGTGAGCTCTGCGCGCATTGATTGTGTTGTTAGTCTTAACTAATAACCTACCATTTCTGTTTATTAATTAATTTATTGGAACGTGTACTTAATATTTTATAGCTTTAACTATTGGTTATGTGATCCCCATTACATTGCTTGTGAAGATACTAAGTTCATTTATGCAACTTTAAGTTCATAGTTGTCAACCGCCATTCCCAGTTTATTATATAAATTTCAGATTCTCCCATATGATTAGTAATCAGTCAGTAGTTGCATTGTCTCTTTTAATATATATATATATAAATAAATCAATAAAATCAGCGAAGTTTTAGAAGAATTACCTCTAGAGATTTTTAGGATTTCTTTACGGACAACAATATCAGACATGTTAAGATCGTTGCAGGACCTCCTTAGGCTATTGGTCAAGTGGAGCGGATTAGTCGTAGCTTGTGCCGATGGTAGCGAAATTAACAAACTATACCTTAGATGGACATAGAGATGGACAAAGCTGTCTATAGAAGTGATGGCGCCACAGCAAGTGAGCTTCTCTTCGATGTTAAACACCGAAAAGTAGTAGAGTGGTCGATTTTTAAGAAGGGAGGTCCTAAAGGTTGGTCCCCAGGAGTCGCTGTGTAAGTAAGAATCGCGACTTACAAGTCAGTATTCGCGGGATCAATTCTGATTGCGGTAGAGTTTATTTTGGCTGCAGTTTACTAAGGCATAACGCTTACCCATTAGACACACATACCCACAAGGTTGCGGCCACCTCCCCACACCTTCCCCCTTTCCGCTTCGTATTCCTTCTGGCCGTCACCGTGTCCTATGCTGTTCCTATGCCGATTAGCAGCGGAGAGGTTACTGAAATGTCAAGCTTGTAATCAAAAGGTGAAATACCGTAGACGTATTTGTGAAGCATATAATATGGGCGATCATGTGATAGTGAAATACTTTGTGAATGTACCTGGCGGTCGTAAAAAGATCATTTCAAGGCTCAAGCGTTCCCATGAAATTTTCTAATTTTTTCCGAATGATGGATATGTGGTGAGTGATGTGTATGGGTTTCATGTAAGTCAGATTCCGTACGAAGGAATATGGGAAGCGGCTAATGGAGATGGCAGCTGGAAGGACGGATGGAAGGAACATGAGATGACAGCTTCTCCTGCGATTAGACGAATACCATTTTAGATAGACAGTAAGGTGGAATTAATTTTTAGTCTAAGTCATAGTCATAAATACAAAAGGAAGAAAAATGAATCTTGCATATGTTGTGGATGTGTGTGTGGTTTTAACATATATAAGATAAACATTCAGTATATTTTTGATCAATTAATTTTAACGAAACTTATTTTTCCAATCAACCCAAATAATGGCGAAAAGCTAAAAATACATTTATTAAATTTCGCTATGTATGTGCAACAAGTATCTAACGTTGATTTTCCAAGTTAAAGATTTCGTAGCATCCGTTCATGTTAACGTTGAGGAATTGTCGGTGCATTGGCAATTTCACATAATCAAACGTTATATGAAATGACAATTATACTGATTGATGAAACTCACATAGATCATCATAAATGTGCTCATAACCAGCAACTTGCTGCGACATACTTACGTATATGTGTCACTGACTGCAACTATGTTGGAATGACGGTAAGTTTGTATTGTTGTGCCATATATGACTAAGCCGTAGTTTGTAAAGCACAGCAGTAGATCAAACTTAGTTGGTGGCATAAACCAAATGTGGCAGCGAAACTAAAGCTAAAGGTTCTCCTGCTTTCGTTATCTCTCTTTGTTAATATAAATAAATTAAATAAAAAATTCAGATTTTTCTAAAATCTTACAAATTGGATTAGTGAGATGGGAAAAATATTTTAAATATATATATATATAAATATGTATATATATATGTATGCATGTATGTATGTATGTATGGATGTATGTATGGATGTATGGATGTATGTAAGCATGTACGTATGCATATATGTATATAAATACGTCTATAACATTTTAAAATTTCGAGAAAGACTTTCAATATTGTTTTGCATATCTACGCAAATGTATAGCTGACTGCTTTATGCAAAAATGTCGTCGAAGAATATACTTTATGTTGATATATTTCTATATTCACATATATATGTTTATATGTATGTTTGCCAGTGTATTTAACTTAGTTTTATAGGCTGAAGATGCTTTAAACAAAAAACTGTATATGTCTCTTACTATATTTGTTGCTCGTGCTGTTATTCTTATGGTTGTTGTTGTTGTTTGTTTCATTGTATCTAAAACACATTTGTTTATGCTAAAATCATCCAATTAGCAAGATTGTTATTTTTCGTTGTGTGTGCTTATATTTTGTATGTATTTGTATTATGGTTTTATACCTTTTTCTGATACTGGGCAGTAGATACGTCCGTCTGTTTGTCTGTGTCTATCTCTTTGTTTTTAAGTCTGAGACTCTCATATATGAAATAGTTTTATATCAGCAATGCTAACATGTAATATACGTGTGTTTGTACGCCCTCTTACTGTTCTCATTTGGGTAGGAGTTTTTTAGCATATTTCCCTTTTTATTTTATTTATTTATTTAATATAAATAAAAACTTAGCAGCAGAGCAGAGTTTTTTCTCTAGTCTTTCCAAGCTTTCATCTGTATGCAAAACAATATCAATTGTAATGAATTTTGAATATCGTTAAGGATGTGCTTAAAAGAAAAGCAGGAAAAAAGTGCATAAAGTAGAATAAGTTTTTTTTTTTTTTTTGGTTTCTTTTACTCATTGAGGGACTTTATGGAGCCTTTTGTTAGCCACAAATGTATGTTGTATGTGATTATATAAAATTGATATGAATATGGTTCCCACCGCATTGTTGTAGGCTTGAATGGGTTTCATTTCGTGTTAAGCTCTCCTCATCAAAAATTTAATGCATATTAATATTTTCACATCGTTTGTTACACCCGGGGGATATAAGGTTTATATAAAATACTCTAGATCTGAATGAGAGGCGCAATCTCTACATACAGCATTTCATAGACATCTTGTCGAAAGGTCCTTATTTGATCAATGCATTCTTTTGTCCGTTCCATCTTTATCTTGTTTGTCCTTGCATTCGCTTGATCTTCGTATTATCAGTAGTTTCGTTTATCTGAGTTTTAACCCATCTGTTCTTTGGCTCGTGCTTTCTTACGTCTGCCCATTGTCTTATTCAGCAGTAATTTTCACCAATATCCTCTTGTGCAAGCTCTTCCGCCTGCTCTTTGCTAGGACTGCTCTTTCTTTCTTTTGTTTTTTATCTGTCCGTTGCTTTGAAGATTCCTTCTTCTTCCATTTACTTATTTTCCCATCCGTTCCACAGCCACTCACCCGTTTTTTATTTTTGTCGTTATTTCAAATCACTTCTTCGTCGTCCGTTTTTTCCTCGATTGTTCGGTCCTCAACGTTTTCGACATTCTGAACTTTTCGTTTTACAAAAGATTTTTCCAAAAGCTTCTCACGCTGTTGTTTTCCTTTGCTTATACCTTTTCGATCATTTGCTCCGTCGCCCATTCCTGTTCGTTGGTTACCTTATATTGCTTGTCAAGATGTTTTTGGTTCTGTTTCATTGATCGGGTTGGAGAGCAAGCAATGACTCGATAACTTGAAAAGAGGTAAGAGACAAAACTTTTTAAACATTTTTGTTAATAATTCGCAACATATACTTACAGGGGCCAAGATGATCGCTTTCGGACATGCTTCTAACTGTCCTTGGCTTGTGTGCATTGGTTGCATGTGTCACATATTTTATATATATACAATCATGCCGTATATACACATACATCTATGCACATATATGCATAGAAATATAATGCGTATGTGCATGTAAATATATGTACATGCATATAATATCATATACATAACAACGAGTGTACAAGATTCGTCTTAAGTTTTCGCAAATTTTTTATTTAAGGCTTTGTTTTGAGAGCAATAATATTCTTCGACGCAAAGATTTAGATAAAAATTCATGTTCTCTTAAACCGTTGACATGGACAAAATTAGCGCCGTTTTGTAGCCATTTAAGGATTTATTGTTTATTGTTTTATATCTTTTTCAGCACAATTCTTATTTTAAAGCAAATGAATTTAATTGCGTTTTAAATGTTTCAATAAAAAGCCAAATAGTATTTCCAACACTTGTGTGAAATGTTCTGACTTAGATGTTGATTCAGCAAAGATGAACATAAAAAAGCTTATGAGAGCTAAGCCCCAGCAACTTGACTTAGACACCGGAACACCTTATTGTCAATTCTTCCATAATCTCAGATTAATCTGAAAAATAAATGCATTTTACACAAGAGTAACCTCCGGCTTATTGTTAGTTTTGGTCTATACATGTGGGGAACTGCTCGTAACTCTAATGTGAAAATATTTTAAAAATATGTTACGTGGTTGATTACTAACTAAACTATTCATGATGACATGAATCTTTTGTTTACAAAAAAATTTACTTGAATGCCGCTCTTTACAACATCTTCTCAGACTAAGTGATCCCGCGAATCCCTTGGCAATATCTCTCCTAGATGAACCAAAGGAAGGGAAGGAGATACGAAGATTGAAAAAGCTTCGTATAGTTGATCTGCCAGTTAAAAACCACCTGCTTACTTTTATTTCTTAAACTATTTTGTTGAATTTTTCAAGTTTGTATGGTTTCTTCTCATTTATCGAATTTTTCAAGTTTGTATGGTTTCTTCTCATTTATCTGAACGTTATGTCTGTGTTGTTATATTATTCCCACAATAACCTTTCTTACTTACCCTCGTCCTGTCATAACAGACGCTTTCGCTTTCCTATTTTTAAACAGATTGTGAGTTAAATATGTAAAAAAAAAAAACATGGTAGTGAAGCCGGGCCCACCATGTCGCAGTTATTCGTGTATCGACTTATATGGGAAGTCATCGGAAAAGTGCTCCAATTCGAATAATTTTCAAGGGTATTTGCCGCTTGGCCGCAAGCCTTCAGCGTACCAAATTTAACAAAATATCTCGTAAATTGCAACTTGTAGGTTGAACACGAAAATATGCGAAGGACAGACAAACAAGCTTAGATTAATTCAGAGAATGATTTTTCGGTATAATAAAAGGTGGATCTATCTAAGGTAGGTGTCACCTGAGACACCTCTCTTCTATTCTATTTTACTATTCCGAAATGCTACCCCTACACTCTGCGTAGAACATGTTAAATTAATGAAAAATTGCAAACAACAAGTTTACAAACTGACAAAATCGATTTCTTCTCCTTCAATGTTACAAGTATTGTTTATATGTATGTACATATATACAAAAATGAAGGCAATCATAATGATCGCATAATTTATGAGACGAAAGGAAATCAACGAAGGAGACTAAAATCGTTGCTATCATAATTTTTTTGACTTTCCCCAACAACAGTAACAATAACAGCATTTTTAAAGAGCAACGATTCAACGACTGTGGTTAAATTGAACAACAAACACAAATCACAATTAGATTTTAAGACAACGATTAAAAACTGTCAACAAAGTTGGCCTCGTATACAATCGACATATGCACACATGCATACAAACACATATTCTATACGCTTATATATGTGGAGCATTTAAACAAAATGATCAGCAATAATATTTAATGTAATATACGATCTGTAGTGAGCGTAATACGAATATGAAAATCAACAACTTCTATAACAGCAACAACGGTGGTGGTCATAAATTCTCAGGCTGCTAAGTATGTAAGAGTAGTGGAGATGGTGGAGAATGGTAGCAAAACAGCTCGTTGGCAATAAAGCGGCCGATTGCCTTAAAAGTTGTTGGTGCTCTTGTTGTCGTTGCTGTTGTTGTTGGTGTTGTAGGTCTCAATCGTTTTAGAAAATCATTATTGCTGGTAATACGTTTACTTGTGATCTTTCTTTCGTTAAGCAGTTAGTCAATGGTAGCGCGTCGTATGTACACAATTTTCGTGTTTAAAGCTTTACTAAATGGTCTTTGCGCCGGTTTGCTTTTTGTGTGTCAATGTTGTATGGCAAGGGAATAAGCTCGTGTTGCATTGTCAAAGTTGCCATAAATATCATCTTTTTGAACAGAACTCATGTGGTGTCGGCGTGTGGAGTTGTGCCAAGTTATCAAAACTTGCAACGGAGACTAAAACCGCCGCCACTTAACTCACTAAATGTACACCTGATTGTATTCAATACATGTGTACATGTATCGTTCGTGCGTATGTGTGTGTGTGTATGTGTGTATGTATAGCATTTTGAATAGTTGTTTTTGTGATTAATTAAACCGACGGGGACACATGATTTATAATGATAAATTTATTTACGACCAAAACGTATGACACTCACCGCACTACACTGCTACTAACTACGAACATACGGAGATAGAACGACAGTCAATAGCAGAAATTTAGCTTAGCATTTATTTTGACTTTGACCATAGCTGGAGCTGTGTGGCGGTCTAAAACGCTTTAACAGACCATTTAGGGAAGAAATCATAATAAATAATTGATTTTTTCTTTATTTTATCTTTTATTTATTTATTTATGTTTTTTTTTTTTTTTGCTTTTCGCTTTCACTGGCCGCTAGCAAACAAAGTTACAAAGCTTACGTAATTGTATGTATTCGTATGTGTTCGTATGTATGAATGGATACGGCGCATAAGTTACACAAGTGTGTAAAATGTGTAAAAGTAATATCGCCTGACTTTTTTTTTTTTTTTTTTCTCAAAAAGATAAAATCGTAATATTTCAATTACGTTTTTTACGGCTTGTGCTCTCTTCGCTCTCTTTCTCTTTGCTTCTGTTTATTATTTCACATGATTTCAATTAATTATTTCAATAAATACTGAAGTTGATATGACTATGTATATATATATGAGTGTGTATATGTGCGTGCGTGTATTTAAGCGAACATATGTGCGTATATATGAAATCACAACTATTTTAATTGACAGTTGGATTTAAAATATCACACTCATACTGTCTGTTTGTATGCATACGTATATACACGTACACACCTACTTACACTCACATACTGGCAAATGCAGCGAAATCAATTAAATTTTTTTTAATCCACAAAATAAAAACCGCATAGTAACAGCATGAAATGTGCATTATAATATTAAATTGAAAAAAATAAAAAGAAATAAAAAAAAATAAAAACTGAAAAAAAGGATAAAATATAAAATTGAAAAAAAAATTCACTTTGAAAAATTACACTTTTATTATGGCATTCATTTTGTTATTATGTCATAATCAGTAAAATTTTATGCAATTATTTTTTTCTTTTGGGTTTTTTTTTTAACAGAAGAATGAATAAATTGATTCAAATTAATTAAATTACTATAATCGCAAAACCCAACAATGATTTACCATCAGTCAGAATCCGTTGACATGACTAGATGGTAAAATGGCATTGAGCTAAAGAATGCAACAATGGCGATAGCATTCTCCATGCGATTAACGAGAGTTTGCGAAATGCAAATTTTAAATGGGATCGATCGGATATTTACAGGCGCTCTGTGTTTTCTTTATGCCTTGACGTTTCCATATTATTATTACTTGAAGAATGCCTCGAAATTACCAGAAGAGTAAAATTCGTGGCACTGGAAAATGTTGAACGCTACTTTAAGTTTATTTTTTTTTCATCATGCATTCTCGTATCCTCTTCCAGTTACGCTTGTGATCCGGTTACGGATTTCTACATCCGCATGTCTATTCTGCCGAACGAACGTTCCCTTGTCAAGGCTACCCATATCTTTGACCATCCTCATAATTTACCAACCTTTCCCAACTACGTCCATCTACCTACCGTACCACACATGCCTGCCTAGTTATTCTCCTGTTCGCAACCTTCAAATCACTTGATTTCTACAAATAAAGTTAGGTTATGCCGTACGTTTGTGCGGCTCCATATCCTTCTCCCATGCCGTAAGACTATTCGGCTTAGAGAGTCCTGTTTTCAAATGAGCTTTAAAGGCTCATCGTATCAAGATTAAGGTGAAACCGCATTCAATCTTTATCAAGACCAACTTCTATAGCTTGAGTAATGCGTGCGTTACTTTTTTATTAATTTATTAGAACCGTTAGGAAAGATACTGCCAAAGAACTCATTCGATTATTAAAACTCTTTATACTTACTGTGTGTACACAATATATGTTTGTACTGCGTATGTGTATGTAGGAGAAGACACAACTTTCCTGTTCTATTGTTGTTAATTAGAACACTAAAAGGAAAAGTTTTATTGTGTCTGATGAAGAAATGTGAATGTGAATGCATTGTTTTTCTAACTTCTTGAAATACACTTTAAATATGTCGATTAAATCATATATGTCGTCTCTGGCTGTGTTGCCTGTCGAATACTGAAACAGAGACCAGAAATTCAATTTAATCACTTGCTAAACAATGAAATATAAAACAACATAAGGAAACACTGCGAGCACTTGATTGCTGAGGAAGTGCATATACGACAAAGGAAAAGAAAGAGGGCCAGAAGAAGGGAATACACATATGTGTATTCGTTTCACAAGCTCACAAGGAACGCTGCTGCTTTTGGAAAAGTACACACCTTCGCCCGACATTCACAAGATTCACCGACTTTCCGCTGTTAAATGCAACGGCAGTCGCCAAGGTATGGGAATATTAAATTGTTGTTTACAACACCACCGTCATAAGCGCACACAACTGGCTAATTGGCCTACTGTTTCTAAGTAATTGATATTTTCAATGTTCACGGTCACATTACTCATATATTACTATTGGGTATACACCTCGCTTCTGGAATGCAAGCACGGAATGCTCTTTTGAACGGCTTAAGTGTTCTTTATCAAAAAAATTCTCAATGGTCCGATTAATACTACCATGAATATAAAGGTTCACCAACGACCTTGAGAACTGCCAGAGTGTGTTTCATGCCGCACGAAAAAACCTTAAAGATAATAAAATAACCTTAAAATAATGAAATTATAGACTTGAGAGAATAATTGACAACTTCGCGGAGTGAAATTGAAATCGTATTCTAATGTATTTTCGAAAGTAATGCACGCAGATGTTTGCCTTAATTATAACGCATAAGGTATGCCTACCAAGTGACGATCGGGTACACTGCGCTTTTATTCGAAGAAGGCAAAGCAAAACCTATCTCAAATAATCTCACGGCAAGACAATCACTCTGCGAACATCTGCGAAGCTTTGCCAAAATTCTTCAAAGCACTTACAATTCATCCATACGCTCCATACTATTTGTCTTTTTCGGTTTGTAATCAGAACAAAAAAAAATGAAAAAAAAAGCAAGAAAACAAACTTGTCTCAGCCACTAAAGTATATCTGAATTAAAATTATAATAAACTCAGTAAAAGTGCTCCGCTTTAATGACAACATTGCGCACATTTGTTATCGTGTTGTACTAATATATATTACGTTGTTGTCATAGATCTAAGTTATTGTTAACTTAAATCTTCGATTCTCTACCTGTTGGCGAATACGTTAGTGACTGCAACATACATATAACATATAAGTCAAGTACGCCAGTCAGCCAGTTAACCAATTTATTATGTATGTTTTGTATCTGTGAACAGTAGCCACGTCAAAATATGGTGATTTAGAATTGTCGAATTTTATTTAAATTGGATGCAAACATGCAAAATTTATTGTACAAAATCAATAAATAAAATGAAGAAAAAAAATAACAAAACAAATATATATGTATATAAAAAAAAAAATGAAAAACAATTCAGAGCAGCAGAAGAACGGTTGGCAATATATACATATATATATGTGCATACATATAAATGCATGTAGAGTACATGTCCACGCATACAGCTGCAGACAAGCCACCATAATACAATATCGGGGAAAGCAGTGATTATGTAGCAACAGCAACAGCAGCAGCAACAGCTAAGCAGCACTTGTACACATGAGCAGGTATAAACTTCTACGTACACATATCGGGTTTAGTTGTGACAAAAGACCAGACACACAAAGCAAGAGCAAGAGCAAGAGCAAGAGTAAAAGCAATAAGAAAAACAAAAACAAAAGTAAAGCATAATAGCAATAAGAGCACAACGTGCATCATTTGCATGCGAAAAGTTACGCAGCATTTTTGACTGAATTTCATTCATACAGAGCATGCGATCAGTTTTATAGTGAATCCGTCGATTGTTTTTTCCTTTTCGCCCGTTGATCGCGTGGTGGTGGTTAATGCCACCAACATGATTTTTTTTGATAATATATATTTTGTGTTGTTAAGTTTGTTGTTGTTTGTTGTTTTTTCTCTTTATTTTTATATTTTATTTCATTAGTTTTATTACAATATAACGAATGTTCGTTCGTATGTGCGTGTTAGCATACAAGTAAAGCAAAAAGAAAAAAAGTCGAAATGTTCGTTGAAAACTTTTTCAGTTCATTAAAATTTTATTTCGTCCTAATAAATATAAATTTTGCTTTAGCATATTTGGCCTTTTTTTTTTTTTTTTTTTTTTTTTTGTTATATATATTAAGCAGTTTTGGTTCATGTGAAAGGATATTTTTTTGCCGATATGTAAAACATATAAAAGTTGATCGTTCGCCGATATGGTTTGTGAGGTAAAATGTTGCATTCAAGAGTTCCTTATTCAACCTTTTTTCTTTTTTCCTTAGAGCGAGTGCTCTGAGATGACAATTTTATCTGATTTTATTTAAGCTTTATATTAAAAGCGAATTTTTGTTAATTAAATTTTTGTAGGCGATTTTTTAAAAGGCTTGAAGAGAGAAAGAGAGAGAGAGAGAGAGAGAAAGAGAGAGAGAGAGAGAGAGAGAGAGAAATTAAAACTGAACGACTTGAGTTTTGTATTAATCACGATTGCGCGAATGATTTATTTTAGATATAGAAGCTTTTAAAGATTCTGTCTTTGAATCCTTTTTGGAATGTTTGTTAGCCTACATCCGAGCATTACGATTTCCCTCGTAACAAAACAAACCATTCGAAGGTCAATGTTAATTTTATTGTTTCGTTATTAAGTTCAAGTATTTTTCACTAACGATTTATAGAAAATCTAACTATCAACAGATTATCAAGTTCACGGTTTTGTATGTTAAACGTGATCAGAAGCAACGTATACACAACAGCAACAACAATAACAATAATAATCGTTGTTTAACTAAATAAAAACAAGTGAAAACACGAAAGTAAGCCACTTAACACTCTACACCACCCTACAGTTGTTCATATAACGACCATGGCAAAATAAGACGTTGTGTGGGAAGTGGGCAAAAACCTGATTCGATTTGAATGATTTGCAATAGTGTTTAACACGTCAGTGCGCCGCATAGCCCCTTATATCCAAGGACAAAATGAAACGAAAAATTAGACTGTCCTTAAGAAAAACATTCTACGCGGTGGGACTGAGGACATATGTATTTTAGGGATGGTCAGCCTGTCATGAAATTTTAACACACTTCGTTTGGCGCTTGTTACCATCTAAAAAGGATGCGTCAATAGTGGCGATATCTGTACGTCATCTTATGAACTTATTGAGTGATGTGACGTGCGTATAGATATATAAATATATGAATAGATAAATAAGCAAATAAATATACGCTTCCGTGTTTACACCCACAATTCAAGGTTTGAGTTTCGAAGGATTGACATGAACGGTTAAATTTTTGGAGCAACTTTGTTAAGAACCAGCGCCAGCCGGTTTGAGTGATAGTTAAGCTAAGAGAAATCGAACGTCAGAAGTTCGAGCTGCACAAGAATAGTGCTAACGACGTTGATAACAACAAGTGCTTACGGTAGTTGCGATTATGTCTTGTGCTTATATATCAGTCCTCGCAGATCATCGATGTTGGTCGGAACGGTAACCGAATTTGGATGCGCTTATATATCTTTATATATTTATACGCAAGTAACGCATGCCCACAACTACATTCATTAAGTCACTGTTATACAAGACTCTTTGTTCTGCTTTGCCAGTAAAGGTCCATGCAGGTTGCTATGTACATTGTCGTCTTGCCTCGGAAATCATGAAAAGATCATTCAATGAAATTTCATTGATTTCATTTTTTGCTGCGAATTCATTTCCTACTCGAACTATTTGAAAACTATGAAAATATTCGGATTAAATCGACCATAAAGGACAGATCAGTACCACAAATGGTAAAGACTAAGAAAAAACAAAGTCTTGTGATAGATGTTACGAGAGATATGACTGACCACATCTATCAACGCTATGTTTGCGTATATTGCCGTAGCTTGGGCTGATTGTCAGTAGAACGTCTTGTCATCAGGTTTTTAGAAATGATAAATTCTTATGATAGATTTAAATAATATTATCGTTTATATATCTCACGACACTTGTAGCTTTATTTATTTATTTTGCAACTGCTGACGTGCTTGAAAGCGATCCACGTCGCGTGAAGGAATTAATATTGGAACTGCATCCGTCAACGTTCAGCTTGATCATGTAAATTTCAATAGCAGACAGTAGGTGAAGAGCCGATCATACATCGCCAAGTCCACTTGGTGGTTTAAACATATGCATAGGCGGCGTATTACGAATGAAACGAGAGAAAAGTCAAAGTATTTCCTACCGTAATGATTAAGCATTAAAAGTTTCCGACTTTCAAACAAAAGCTTATGAATTTTTAAAATAAAATATCATTAATTTTAATATGTGAAAGAACAAGAAAATTAAGATAAAAATCTTTTCACAGAAATTCGTGAATCACTCCGTGAGTTCGCTTGAAAGATTTGTAAGAAAAAAGAGAAAAATAAACTAACAAAACATTGCTTTTCAAAATCAATAAATATTTTCTATCAAACTGGAAATTATGAATATTTTATTAAACATTTATTCCGAAACGATAAGCGATAAACACAAAAGATCAGCACATAACAAATAGCGGCATTTAAACGAGTAAAAACCGCCATTCATCTTAAGACGAATCTTAAACACTCATCCCCCTTAACGCTAATAAATAAAAATTGATGCTGCTTGTTGATTGAAAGTATGTCAGCGGGTTGTTTAAATGAATACATTAACTGGCCTGAACAGATATCGGAGCAGCCGGATCTGCCTTAGTGAATGGTTATGAATACAACTGCTATTTATATGTATACATATATAATCTTTTGAACTTCTTAACGACTTAATATTTGGAATCTTCTAAACACTTG
Source organism: Glossina morsitans morsitans (assembly GCA_001077435.1). NCBI lineage: Eukaryota > Metazoa > Arthropoda > Insecta > Diptera > Glossinidae > Glossina > Glossina morsitans. The sequence goes on from CCAG010005605.1 coordinate 22,738, forward strand.
GTCTAAGTATTTGTTTGCAATCGGACATAAAGTACTTGAAAAATCCGCATTCTAAAGTCTCTAAAAGTCGATTTGTAAAACGAAAGCTAGCAGCAATATACACAATCACCGATTTTTTTAAAAACTTTTCGACGATGAGAAGTGACCATTGTCAAGACGGGCAAATGGGCAAAATCTAATCAGAATCTAGGCAAATTAGATCGCAAAGCTTTTGTTTTCAAGGTTCAACTATTGCACTCATTTCTGTTCGTTTTTTGTAACGTTAGGATCCTCTAAAAAGCGGGAAACTTTAACGAATTCGAAAAGATTTGGCTTGTATCGGACAAGAGTTTACCTACTTTTTTTTTTTTAAGTATGGACCAAACACTTAGGGAATTGTGCTGTATTTATATAACGCTGTTGAGGGTCCGAAAGAAGTGGGTGTTTGTCTAATCGGTAAGTGTTGATTAACTGGCTTAAACGAACCGTAAGTACTTGAAACTAAAACATTGTAATGGTATTTTCTTGTTCTCAAAAGTGCTCTTAATATTGCATCGAAATTCATCAAGTTCCATAAAAAACCTATTTTCATTCGTTTGAAATCCCAAAGTTTAAAAAAAATAGTTTGCCAGCATGCGGTGAGGTAATAGCAGTTTGATCAATAGAAGCCCGACGGCGCTACTTAAGCTTTTTCCCATTGACTTGCTTTTTCCTTCAAACCTCCAACGTCTTCATAGGCCTCTGCACAAACAAAAAAAAAAAATCGGGCGAATGTATTAGGATTTCCACTAAACAAGACTGTTTGTCCTTGAGCCAATGGCCTTCGCAACTAATGCTGTTCCTCTTGCTTTGTATCGATATGAGTTTTCGTGCAATTTTTTCCAAACAAATAAATGCTTTATGAGATTGCTGAGTGTTACCAACGGAATAATAAAATTAATGCTTGTCCGCTAACTCTACATTGTGAACATATAAAAACAATAATCGTTTATCTATAATAAAGGTTGACATTTATCTATTGGTTCGAACTCGTGAGAATGTTTCAGTTTTAGCCTTTGCTTAAACTGATTTTCTCATATTAATCTTCTTTTCGGAGAGTATTTTGGTTTTTTTTAAATTTTAATAAAAGTGAATTTATTATCGTTTGTGTTTTATTTATGGCTTTTTTTTAAACTTTATTTAGAATTTTTAAATAGATTATTAAAATACTTGCAAAAAGCAAAAAAAAAAAAAAAAATTATCAAACAAGTTAACGCTTAAGTTATGATTTAAAATTGAATTTCGAACGTTTTAAATATTGAGAGAATGTGAGCAAAAAAAAAAACAAAAAAAAAAAAAATTATATCGTGTTACGAAATAATTGTTTGTTTTTTGTTTATTATTGGGTCCTGCTATGCAATAAATTTTTTTCTTTTCTCTTTAGGTCGCCTCGGTAAAGCAATTGTGAGCGATAGCAAGTAATAAGCATTCAAAACATCTTTAATCAAACGATTATCGCAGCAGGGGGCATACCCTACACCGTAACCAATGCGTATATATACAGCGGGCTAAGGAAGAAACGAAAAAGTGAATGAATGAATGAATGTATGCCTTTGTTGTGTATCGATATCCATGGAAGCCTTAATAATTGTGATCATAAGTTATGTATAAACAGATGTTAGTGCGAACTCAAACAGTGTCTTGTAATTTGGATACGCCACTCTTTGACACCTTTTTTCTTTTCCCAATGTGCAGACATGTTAGGATAGCCACGTTCGAGCACTTCATTTAAAGCACCGTATGAGGTCATAATAATTTCATAATTTGTACGGAAATCAATTTTAAAGAAAAGAAGGATGGTTGACACGCTCATTATGTACTTATTACGGTTTCTTACTGGTTTCCTTTCTGTTACCGAATACAATAACTTCTGGATGTGTAAAGTATTTCACTTTACAAGTAATTAAGTAATCAAAAGTTGATGATACCTCCAGATGCAGAGAACTTGGCAAAGCAAAAATTCGGGAAAAACATCTCTCTTCCACGCCAGCAATATGCAATCGTTAAACCGTTAACTGCAGAATCTACTTCTTCATTGTTATCAAATCTCATACTCTCAAATTAAATGCAGAGAGACATAGTACGCTAATCTGTGATACCCAATAACGTGCGTGAGACAGTAACTCCAAGTATAACTTTTTGGTTTTGGCCACCGCGATAGTATAGCCTGACGCATTGCCGTGGTGGAGCAATACGTTTTTCTCGCCAAACGCGCGCTTATCCTGTTGTTTTCATAAACTATACACTGCCGTTGACTATTTTTCCTTTTTTTTTAAATGATCAGTGCAATTTATCCCACGCGCAGAACAAAAGGTTATTGCCATGACCCTTCCTATCCCAGTCCCCATGGCCATTTCGTTTTCTCTTCTCGCTTACTAGCCACAGTTTCAGTCGCTCTTGTGTCTCGACGTTAAGTCATGGCCTTGATAGGGCTATGTTTGGCGAAGATAACGTGCGTGCGCACTGACGTGATGAAACGGTCCAAATGGTAATCGCTGATTGCTTTTCATTTTTAAGGTAATCGAAGACTACTATTTCACGCGTAGCCCAAAAAACTGACACCATAACTTTGCTAGCACATGGATTCGATTCTCGCTTTCCCCCATCCAGTGTTTTAAATATTCTTTCGCCTCAATATGCAGTAATGGAACCTAATTTCCTTCATGACGGTGAGTCAACTCAAGAAGTCGAAGTTATTTCTGTGAAACATCTTAATTGGAATATTCTTGTGGCACTCTTTTTTTTTGTTGTTGTGAGTAAACGCGAGGCGAATCTTGTGCACACTTTCCTCTTGCCCATATTTTCAACCGGTATGTGCACACTTGCACACTTTCGGTCAGCAACTGCTCAAGGTCATTTTGTCTTGCATCGTCATTTAGTCGACCGCTGCGATGATCGCACTGGTAGTTCGCACGGCAAGCAAAGGAAGTACTTCACTAGCTCGGTTTTGATAATGGTAGCAGTGATGTCTTCCAAAGCACACGCTTTTCTCTCTGTCTGCGAACTCATCGAGAACGATGGGTATGAAAGCATTAACAACGCAATACATTCCGATTTTAAGCTTAAACTTCATAAAGTTGGGGGTTAGGGTTAAGAGGATCGGCCGTGGTAAACTCTTTTCATGCACCAACCACCATATACGTATCGGTGCGTAATAAACCTTTTTTATTTATTTATTTATTTTTTTTTTTTAAGTAGTTTAGTGCTCCCTTAGAAAAGTTTCCCCGATTTTACCGCATTTCAAAAAGTCATAAAATGATGCTCCGTTTTAGTCGCAAAGTTTTCCATATGAAGATTTTTTAACACTTTGGCTGTTGCTATGTGTTTGAGTACACAGTGAATGAATGAAATGCAGTCCCGAAAGATTTGGCTTCGAATGTCGCAGAGTATTAAATGTTCAAAGGTTTCACATTTTTCCTTAGTAGATATTCTTAGAAATAACAATTTTTTGTATTCACCTTTCGTTTTTATTCATAGCGTTTCGTTGACTTGAAAATATTATTTTCGCAAAGAATCAGTGAATTGAATAATTTCGTGCGATGCACAGTCAAAGTACGTTCCAAGATGTTCTCACCTCAAGGGGACACAAAACTTGCTTAAAGGTTTCGTACCATACACGTAACAATTTTATATGCACCTGGCCCGCTGAGCGATTTAGATAAGATAATGCAAGCTCACCGGTTCTCGAAAGACCGTTAGGAAACATTTTATAATACTCAAGCAGTCTTATGTGCTTGCATGTGGTTGCATGCATTCTACAGTATAAATATTCTGGATTGTGAAATGACTATGGATCCAACTGGTTCCATCGTAACTTATGATCGGTCAAGAGGATACCTATAGTAAATATATGAATATTTGCGATGGCAACGTCAGATGGGACTTAAGAGCATTAGGATACCACTATTGCAATTTACTTCTAGCGGCAGTAATGTGTTCGATTGCAATTTTAGAATATTACAATTATCACCTATCGGGAAGAAGAAAGTAGCAGGTATTCAAAAATTGCAGTCCAAGTTCTTTATGGTTTTTTTGGTTTTTTTTAATATAATTTTGATAATATTTCTTTGGTTTGTTATTCTTTGCCATATTTTTTGCTTTTTAAGTAGTTACACGATAAGTTTCCTTTTTCTCTTTTCGTTTTTTGCTTTTATGCACACTAACCGAACCGCTTTTGTTCCCATAATTTAAATGTCAAGTTTTACGGCTACATTCAGAAAATTATTTTCAGCTCTAAAACTTTAGCATATAATTCCACGTTAGCGTTTATTAGACCCTTTTTCAGTTTTTACTTTGAAATTTAAATGATACTGCAGCAGTTCTTGTTGTTGTTCTTCTTGTTGTTGTTGTTGTTGTTGTTGTTGTTGCCGAATGCAATAAAACAACTCTAAAACTTAAGTGTTGGTTGTTTCATATGATATGAAAATTGCTTTGATTCGCGAATGAACTTTAGCGAGATGATTATGGCCGTATGTAGCAATGTGCATACACAAAATTATTTCAAATAATTTTCGCTCAATTATTTAAACTGTAATATATTTATAAGAAATCAAATTAAGACAAAAAAGTGTGTATATATATATACATATAATAATTTATTTAACAAGGGTGAGAAGCACTGGTCTCACACAATTTAAATGTTAAATAATTTGAAGGAAAATAAAATCTTTTCTACCGCAAGGCTTACTAAGAACTAGTTTCAGAAGTAGTAAGCTCACCTCTTGTGAACACACCTAGTACATCATAACCGGCCTTAAGGGTTTCGAGTAAATACAAATATTTATATGCCATTTTCAATAGGGGCTTGTGGGCATGGTTTCGAAGTCGATGCATAATGTGTTCACAAAACAAGGGGTGTTCTCATTTTCGAAATGCGCTTACGCGATACACATACGCACATCCACTAGCTCTTCTTTCTCTTACCTCACTTCAAGTGATCAACCTTAACCACCGACGAAAATGTCACTGAAGTCAAGGATCTTGTACTCAGCTATTCTCCATTAGACATCAGATATCTCATATACAAATAGATATGATATATGTATATATAGACAGATTTATCGATTCATCTCGGTTTCATCTGCAATCGCTCAGAGTAATTATTTTTCTTCCACGTTGCTATAGGGACCGGTATAGAGACGATTTCGTGGTAGTGGAATATTTTAGCTTAACAGAAACCGTTGGTTAAAGTTCGGTGAACAGGTGGTTGAAAACTTTCCTAGTTTATGAACTAACGCGTAGATGAAACCGCTATAGAATTATTGAACGCAGCATTATTGCTGAGGTGTGTTGGGTTTCAATATTCCCGTCGCACTGTTTATGCCCTTATTGGTGCGGGAAATGATGTGTTACGAAGCTTGTAAACAAACTTGAATGTTTTACTGGACATTCTCGCCATCACTTGTTATGATTTTGATCATCGGAAATGAATTTGAAATTTTACAAAAAATTACACCAATATTCAAATTCTTCTAAGATCCGAATTACTCAATAAGTAAACATTCGATGCCTGCGTATTAACTCGAACAAAAAAAAAGGAAAGAAAGGAAAAAAGCCCACCTATGACAAACGTGAGAATTTTATATTGCGCACAGTAGAAAGGCAGGGAAAGTGATAGTAACGTCTTTTGCTTTATTAAAACAAATAATATTTTCGAATATTTCTCTTTTTTTTGGCTGCTATTTTCCTTTGACTTAATGGAAATTTTAATAAAATTTCGATTAATTATCTGAAACCTCAGTGGCTGATATGCATTATGTATTAATGCAGCATATGCTTGCATACAATCCTATGGATGAACGTAAGCCGCAGCTAATTAAGTCTTTTTATTTTCTACCTCTCCTAAAGATCTCTTCATGCATGCTACGAAGCAAGAACGTGCTTTACTCATAGATAGACACAACACATACACAAATCAAACATTATATGTCATTTTTAATTTGCATATTCTTTCAACATGTTTCCACCATGTCCGTAAAAGTATGCATATGCATATGTGTATACGTCGTTGGTATATGAACAGTTTCCTGAAAGGTATCGAAAGGACGGTGCACGGTCACGGTGATATCTTATATTGGCAACAAGCATGAGCAGGCATAACAAATGAATTATTGGCATTTTTAAGCAATATTCGCCAATATCCATTCAAGCCAGAGATATGAAAATTGTCAACAACTGATGTGTTTGTTGTGTACGTTTACATATTGAACACGTTGGTTAGCTGTGTGTAGACAGGTATATACATATATATACATGTTAACTCAAAAGTGATGCCAAAGTGTTCAACGCAAAAAGTTAAGAACGAGACTCAAGAGCGTAGACAATCTCTCCTTCTTCTTTTTCTTTTTCATTTTCCTCTTCGGTGTGCTGTGTTATTATATTCAAGTATAGATATATTTTTTAAATGTATGGCTCATTAATGAATTTAAATGGTTTCTTTTATAATTTTTAACGGCATCTTTGCATCATTTTATGGCGATAATATTTTTTAAATGATTTCTCTTTTGTTTTTGCTTTTATTCTTCATCGTTTTACTTACATATATATCTACATATATATATATATATATATTTTTTTTTACTTTTTAAATATATGAAAAATTTTCAATAAAATTAACAGCACAAGTCTTTGAGATGTTCTCTCCTGATCCTCTGCTTGTTTTATATGATACGAGGTTGGCTTTCAATATACCTTTAATGTTACCTTTGTTTATATCTATATGTTCGTGTTATTTAAAAGTTGTCTTGTTGGGCAGTTTGTCTCCTGCATGTACATTTATATATACTCGGTTTGTATGTTGTGTGGTAATCATATAGAGTTTTTTATGTGCACTAATGAAATTTTGACATGTGACATGGTTGAGTTTTCTTTTTCTTTTTCTTTTTTTTTTTTGTGTTTTCTTCTGTTTATAGCATTAAATGACTGGCGTCGTATCTCGTATTTATTATATAAAATGTGAAACTTTTTTTTTTGCTGCTATTGCCTCGAAATCCCCAGAGTTTTATTAATAACGATTTTGTTTTTTTTTTTTTTGCTTCCACATCTCTTTCGATTAAAGCTTTCATAGAGTACTCTAAAAAGAGTGTTGAGTAATTTCTTCACGAAAAATTCCCTATGATGTTTGTCTATCAATTTTGACATGACACTGAGTTAAGGAGAGGAGACTTTTGTTGTGCAATTCGCCAAATTTATGCCAGCAAATCGATTTTTGATTGCGTTGATTAAAACTTTCAGTTTGTTGTTGTTAATCTCAGCTTTTCGAATATTTTGGCTTTATCTCTCTTATTCCTCTCCTGCAGATAAACCATCGAGTTCGTCATATCATTATATCAGAATGTAACATACGGTAAATGTATCCCTCGGGTATATCACCGACATTAAGATGATTGTAAACCGTTGCCCTTTTCACATATTTATTTTCTACTTAGTTTTCGATTCCTTTTTGTTTTGTTTTTATTACTTAATCTCGAGAGATTGTATAATTGTCGAATGATTTACTATTTTTCCGTTGTTTTATGTATTTTCTATTACATCATAAGATTTCTTCCTTCTTCCTTCAGTTACTTAAATCAACAACAACAAGTCTAAGTTTTGGCTAAGTTTACATAGTAAACTCTTCTTATATTGTTATCTTTTATTTCGCAGATGCTTTTTTATTTGTATACATTTTTTCGTTTTCGTTTGTTTTCTGTATATATCTATGCATGTCTATGCATGATTTGTTATATATATTGAGTAATTTTGAACGTTTTGCAATTAAGTCAAATGTCAGATGTAATGCTTATTAGACGCAATACAATATTTTGCAATCGATAGATGGAAGTCCTAATTGGATTTATATGTTTCAATTAATCTCTACGTAACATTTCTTTTATGCAATTTAATGAATAGTTAATGAATTAAGTAAATGACGTATATGAGAATTAAGGAAATTTTTCTAGTACAGTAAAGAAATGTAGATAAGTTTTATAAATTCGGTTGGCTAACAATCGAAACCACATGAATTTAAATGAAATCTTCGCCTTAGCTACGCGAATTTCGTTTCTCCGGCCATTGCATCATACTTGTTGATATATGTTTGATATAATGCTACTGTCACTTACAGTTTTGAATAGAAGCGAGGCAATCTATTGACGATCCGATTAATTCGATATCCTTTCCGGATGCTTTCGATAATTATCCAATCGCGGCTTAAAGCGTTTTATATGTTGTCATTGTCTGTGGACTACAAATTACGTAAAAATTCAGTTTTTTGTGTGTTTTTCTGGTCCCGAAAGTAAACTTCATTAAATCACAACTAGAAATCACTTCCGCTTGTATGAAGATCTTTTAAAAATCTTAAAATTGTAACGATTTGACTTATCGACGCAGTTAGATTAGCTGCTTGTACACATCAGTTGACACATTATCTGAAAATCTTATTAATAATAACGTCACTCTTCAAACTAGTTATTATTTTCTCGCTTCTTTTCCGTGATATAATTTTATTGGTAATCGAAAAATATTACATGAGAGAAGAGTACAATCAATATAAGGTGTTCCGCAAAGACATGCCATTATAATTAATTCTGTTAAGTTATAGTGTATAATTTTCACTCTATTATATACCAGTAAGATAAGCTGTGAAATTCGCGAAGCCTTAATTTGCGCATAGCGTCTATATGCGAATATTATTACACAATGCTTTTATATATCGACTGCCATTGGCTCTTCTAGTCTTCTTTTTTAGATGCTAAACTGCATAGCTGACTCTTACGAATTGGTTAATTATTAATTTTCTTGCACCCTACTTGCGATATTATTGATTTTATGATATGTGAAGAGATAAGTGAAAAATAGTTCAATTTCATATACTACAAGTGTTGATGTTATTATGACTTCATCTAATCTAAAATATTTTTTATTTTATTGAAATAATTTTAACAAATCCTCTTTGTCATACATACACACAAACACACTCATATCGTGCTTTAATGAAATTAGCATTACAAAGTGTTACAAATATGCAAAAATAACACACACACACACACATATATATATGTATGTATATACAACAAGCAAGTGTTACAGTCATAGGTAAATATAAACATTACATACAAATGGGGAAAAGAATGTTTGTGTCGTGAAATCATAACATGCAAATCTTAAAACAAAGTAAAGTTAGTTCACATTTTAACGCAAATCAAATTCAAACAATCAAAATTGGTAGCGCATGTATTGCCAGGCAATAAATGATAGAACAACACGAACGCCTGAACGAAGTAGTGTAGTCAGTAGTATATAAGGGATATAAGCGCATTAGCAAACACACCTATTTACATTTTCTAGCAACAATGCTATGCAATGCATTTATATGGTTTGTAACGGAGGAACGAAGGAGGAGAGTAAATGACAGAAATGATTCTTTTTCATCAGCTAACAGTGGATCCTTTTAGTTTCTTCATTCTTGCTAAGTTGTTTTAAATGTTAATCAAAATAAAATAAAGGAACGAATTCTTGCGTGGGTTAGAAAAAAAAAGCATACGCATATATGTATATATATATATATATATATATATATATATATATATATGGATATGCACTCAACTCTCGCATTCGTCGTAACCATTGTAAATTTATTTGTTGCATGAATTATGACCATATTTGCGACAAATATTTTGGATTTTGCTTTTATTATACATACATATGTATGCATGACTGTTCAGTCTGTCGTTGGGTTTGCTGGTTGGTTGCTTGGCCTTCGCGTTTTATTGCACGCTGTTGTGTTTCGTTTATTTTGCATTTTGTTGGCCTTAAATCTTTTCATTTCCTATATATACGTTTAGGTGTTGCACGAAAAAGTGTTAAAAAGATTCACTGCTTTTTAATGTTTTCTGATCGTACGCACAACAACAGCAAGATATGTAAAAAACTATGCATATATATATATATACGTATATATTTACATATATATTTACATAGATGAACTGTGTATATATATATATATATATATATATATATACATATGGGTATACATGTAACTTTGATGTCTTAGCTATAGTAATATATTGCTTTTCATATATATATACACGCATATATGAATACATAGTTTTTTGTTGCCTTCGTTGCTTTCCAAAGAGATGATCATGTTTTGTAATATTTATGCAAATAAAATTCTTAAGCAATATCCCTGCAACAACAAACACAACAATAAGAAGAAAGGAAATGCATACATGGCAATGCATACAAACAAATAAATAAATTTTATTGAATGAATTTCTGAATGTGGCATTGATTCATAAATGTGCATTGTGCAAACGCAGACAAGTTGTAAGAAAACATGGTTGTTTTTGCATTTTGCGGTGCATATATTTTCGTAAGCGTGTACATAGCACATGCGATCAGTAACTTTCTCATTCGACCTACGCTTAAAACTTCATTCATATGTTTATGTTAAACACCAACACAATTTGCTTTAAGACACAAGTACAAGAGATCTATATACACATGTATACATATCTACATATATATGTATACATATCTACATATATTTTTATATACATTTACATACATTTATCTTCCTTAGAATACATCAACACATCTATACTCTAAATACAATGTGACATTACAATGTAATGTAATATAAAAAAAAGCTTGAATATCTCTGCAGCTATTTTGGGAACCAGTACCAAGTTGATGATTTTAAAAAATATTTGGAAAAATAATATCAACTCGGGATCTCTTACGGATTAATAATGTATATGCTCTGGACGATCCACACTGTTACTCACCTTTACAGTACGCTGAGGTTAATTTATAATTTCGTCATGAAATGTCGATAAATAGCATTAAGTGAAAATCGGCGGCAGTGTGCATGGAGTTCCTATAATAGAATGGAAATTTACATAAAGTACTCGGAAAATATGGAAAGTTTCCTCTTAACGAGAAGAAAATATTGGTTGGAATTAAGTTAAATGTTACATAAGAAGTATTTAATCTTTTTATCTTCACATTTCATACTTGACGACCCAATAAAAGCCAGTAGACTGTTATGAGCCCATCTTGAAGAAAACAAGCAGTAATCGAATGCTCCTACAAAAAGAACTTAGATAAACACTAGGAACTACGCAATGTGTGTCTTGCCTCCCATCACCAGTGCGCGTGATAAGTAAGAAAGCTTACATGCCTCAAACAAACCACTTGTGTCCAATATTTAGCGAAACGTAGCTTTTTCGAAGGAAATTTTGTTAATTGGGATATTAGTTGAAAATCCAACAGCCTTAAGCTACATTAAGTAAATAATTGTTATCAACCGCAGGAAACTGCCAGTGAAAATATATTTTGGTTTCTAGTAATGTCAAATTATTAACAGTCCCTTCTTAATTACTCTTAGGTAAAAGATGGCAAAATAGAAAACAAAAAGTTTTTATTCTTCCTATTTATTTTTGGGTACCGATAACAGCCAAGTTGACCAATGTATGCTTTCATTTGCTATTAATAGCTGGAGCGCCGGCGCTACGCCAAGTAATCTTCTGTTCTTTCTTGTTAGGCAACGGGGAAAATAAGGGAAGGAATGGAAGATGCAATCGGCCTGCAACCTGCAGATCGAATTTATCCTGGTGTACTTACGAGAATGCGCAGCGGAACAGATAGTGAAAAGTGAAGGTTATAACAAGAAATTTTGAGATGGTAGCCGTAGCGCAACTATTTAGTAAGCGTATAATATTGGCGATTATGTGGTAGCGAATAATTTTATAAGAGAAGCTGGCGTTTGCAAAAAGATCGTTTCAATATTTGAGAGTGAGATTGTTAAAGTTCTCCCGAGTCGTAGGTATATGTTGAAAGATATAGATAGGCTTGCGGTAAGTCAGATCCCCTATGAATGAGTGTGGAAAACGGCGGACATTACACAGAGGAGATCGTCACTTCACTTATAACTGAAAGTAAATGTGGGAAGACTTTAAGTCAGTATGGCCGAACTATGTGTAGTCCAATATAGTTCGACAACATGTGCAGTAGGTGTAAGTAGAAAATGAATGAGCCAAATGACACAGTGCTGGCCAATAAAAGTACGAAACAAAAAAATTTGTTAAATTTCTTAAAAAATTGTGCATACGTTGCGAGTCATTTAATCCTGATTTGCCTCTGATCCTTTTTTCGTGTTTCATTAAATACGTGAGAGACTAAGCTCACATACGCACATACATTTAAATTATATAGACCCACAAGCAATTTCACATACATACATATGTAGAATATATTCAGTCATATTTTTATTTCTAATGAACAAACCCCGAAAGCGTATAACAAAAGAGATGAATTTGTTATCTGTTGAAAGAAATCAGATATTTTACTAAATATTTATTGTATGCATATGAGTGCGGTGTTGTGTATGCGTTCGGGTATACAGATATGTATGTGCACTCAGTCAGCCAGTCAGTCATAGTAGTAATTTATGATTTCCTTTTGTTTTCTCATGTGTGCAATGATCACAGTTTTTTTAGAGTTCTCAGTTTTGTTTTTATTTATCACCCTACTTGAGTTGTGTGATCTCATTATAGAAAAACAAAAAACCACAAAAAAAAAATCAATAAAATATATTAATTTCGTTATTGTTTTCGTTTTGCTGTTTCGTTGCTATTTATGCTCCCCACCATAAAACGTCGTTTAAACAGCTATTGAAATATAGTTTTTTTTTTTTTTTTTTTTTTGGTTTAAGTATTTATCGCCGATTTCCTTAATGACGATTTATTTCTTAAGAATTTTCTAAAGAGAGGAATTTCAAAATAAAAATGTTATGATGTATCCCTCTTAAGTATCCGGCGGCCTGTGATTGTTAAGGTAACTCGAAAAAGGTATAAAACATGTTTATCTCAGTTTTGTATATTTCTGCTGTTGTTGTTGCTGTTGTGATCTCTTTTCGTTTTCTTTCATTTAAAGATAATGCTGAGGTGCTAAGGCTAACATCTACTAGTGCTACGCATTAATGATCCGCCTTTTTTTTTTTTTAAAGATTATATAAAATGATAGGATGAAATATATCTTTTTAATGTTACAAAAATATATACATGCATCCTATGAATGACTTGTTATCGAACCAAAATTGTCTCTTATGATGCTAATCGGATATTATTTTGTATTAATTTCGTATTGGAATATACAAGAAGATGTTTGTATGACAACCCTTCAGGGCGAGTGGAATGAATCTATCATAAATTAATTTAATTTTGAAAGATTCCCTGGAATATACTTGGTAACAGATATAAACCCATAACCCAGTGATGTTATGCAGATATGATTTTGTCTTAGATCCCCTTCTCTAAGTCTATACATAAATGACTTTAATTTGATCTCTTCTAATGAAATTTCAGTTCGTGAAGATCGAACGGACTATAGTTGTACTTTCAATGGTATTCCATAAGTGCCGTATACAAATGTAGCCACTTGTCTGCGATTGCAGCCTTCGACAAAAAAAGGTTTCAAAAATAACATTGACTTTTAAAAAACACGAGACAGACGCATTTGCTTAGCTGCCTATTTCAGATACTGATGCAAATGACAATTGAAAGAATTTTGAAGTGAACATTACATTGGCCAATAAACCACTCGCTTCTTAAGTACTATGACGAAACAAATAGTTTATGAAGCAATCCTTGTTAACACTTAGCTCCGCCAGTCATTTTCGCGTACATTATATAAATCCACAGGCAAGACGATGTGTTGTGCAGATTCGATCACAGTAGGGCGTACACTCTAGAAAGCTTGACATGGACATAAGAATACTATCAAATTTTACGTACTAGGAACAGCATTATGATAATACAAAGTAGTGCACAGTTTTTTGCTACAATATAGTTTTGATTCTTTCTATCGAACATCGTATCAAATGCTGTCGTATATAGTCGTATCATATTATCATATAACTGCGCAGCATCTAATTTTCAACTTCGGATGGGATCAACGATTAATTGATTTTGCCAATTCTTAAGAGTAACGTGGGGAAATGTGATAACAACAAATTGGAAACCAAATTTCCGCTTGATTTTGAAATCGTAACCCCGATTTTGCACAAGAATCGTTCATCTAACACTAACATCTAGCGCTGACATGCGCATAAAGTATCGTTTGTAAGTTTTTATTACTAAACTTGAACCCGCCGCAAGTTTATATTACATAACATAAAATAGTTATTAGGAGTACAAGTAAATGCAATGCGAGCAAAATGGAGAATGAAAATTTATTTAAAATATTATCCATCGCTAACTTCTTTTGCTCCCATCGTTCAAGTAGAACATGAGGGAAAAAGCTTGCCTTTTTAGGATATCTACGAGATTTCTACGCGATTTTCTAGATGTCTTCTGTTGTCGTCATCGTGATTGATGTTGGGACTTTTAGCTTCTTATGTCAATTGCTTAAGTGATTCCCAACTACAAATGAGCGCTTTTGTACGCTTTCGACGTTAGATTGTTCATTAAACATCACGATTCAGCAGGAAAAGTAGCCATTCGGCCTTTTGCTCTTTTTTTGCACAAGAGTCGACCTATTTGAAGACCAAAAACCGGCCCTGGTTGCAGTTCAACGATATATAATACTCTGCTGTAAGGCTTAAGGGCATTCCCTTTACATGCAGTAATCTCAGTTTTATTTTGTAGCCTTTAGTACACTTTCTGTGTTTTTTTGTTTTGAAAGGCAATGAGATCTTATTTAGCATCCCAATGTAACGCATAGATATACGAAAGAATGATAAAACATAAATTTCCGATCGGCATCTGCTGAAATCACGATTACGGCAACTTATGTAGAAATAGGATTTGGTATAACACGTCACACAATAAGTGAATAAGATGACATACAGATGCAGGTTGGTCGATTTGTTATACACGATACGTCACATATTACGTAATATATACGCAATACGTCCAGTCAATGGCTATTGCAATTAAAATTCACATATCACTAGTTTTGCACAAGCCGAACATAACAGGTTTTTTTTTTCCTATTTCGTGTGTAGTCAAAACTGCTATCAAAAAAAAAGCTTGCCATATTCTCAGATATAGTGTACCACGCGTGACGCGCCCAGCATCAGCGAAAACCTTCGATTTCCCCATCGTATCCCAGTTCAAAGAGTATGTATGTGTTTTTTAATAGCTGATATATGTACGTATTCTTTTTTTTTTTTTTAATTTCAAACAAAAGTTGATTAAAATTCTTTGGAAGTTTTCATAGAAACTGTTTGCCCCCGGAGAAGGAGAGAGAGAGAGAGAGGAGAGAAGGCATTACAAATTTTCTATCATTTTAATGAAAATCCACACACAATTGCTCTAATTTTTCATATTAAAGTTTTTAATCGCAAATCTAACGATTAACTTCTTTGTTCATCAATGCGTATAGATAGATAGATAGATGCGTGTGTTCAACGTATTACACATTTAATTTCTTCTTTTTTCTGTGACCATTGGTCAAAGGGGCAACGCATGCACAGCATCATATGTGCTTGAGAACTAAGAATGGGAATTTGAATGAATATATTCCCACTGACATATGTCAGTGTACACCCTAATCTTCGGGGAAAATTTCAAACATTTTTATTGATTTTCTAGCACAAAAGTGTTGCAAATTATTCGCTATTGAAAATGTGAAACTAAAGGTGGAAGAAGAGCAGTAAAATGGTCAACTCATCAAAGCAAAATCAATTTTATTTTAGAATACAGAGTTAAGCGGATTTTCAACGCCCACAACAATTTGTAATGGTGAACAATGCAAGAGCTGGAGCAGTAACAGAAGCAATCAAAGTCTATATATAAATTTGTGTTTGTGCAGAGCAAAGCAAGAGGTAGATAGAGACACAAATATATGCTTAAACACTGGCCTGTAGAAGCAAAAAGAAAAAAAAGTTTCGTTTCTTTTTTTTTTCTCTTTTTTTTGATAAATGTTTACGTTCACAATACGGAGCTGCAGGCTACGCTTGCATTTTTCTCGCTGCAAAATTACAAAGGGAGAAAGGGATTAACACATATGCTACAACAACTAACAGAGGACCAATAAATCTATTGAATTTTCAGGCTTAGATGTCTCAATTGAATTGTATGTTCTTGTGCCCTTCAGAAAATGTAAAAATAAGAAAAACAAAAAAAAAAAAAAAACTGTTCTCCAACTTAGGCAGAAGCCTAAACATGTATTGAGAGTTTGTTTCCTCTTTTTCGGTTATCCTTAATGGTCAAGGTGTTACTTTTATTCATATATCATTAGTACTGTATTGATGTCCATTATTCGAACAATAGTTCGCTTTGTTTTGTTTTCTTTCTGTTCTTTTTTCTTTTTTTTGTTGTTTAAATATCATTGTACGGCTATAAAATCCATAATTTTCAACTTCTTTATGAAATGGGACGACTCATGGCATAAGCGTGCCCTTTACTAAGTGTGACGCTCGCGTATGGATTTTTCACTCTGTTTCTATGAAACAAAAGACGGCCGCTGCTAGAAATAGTTGCAAGTGTTGATAATCATATATTGTATGCTGGCGCTAGCTTCAATACTACTTCGCTAGTTTTCTGATAGAAGAGTGTAGCGTTTTCTGTACTTCCGATGCTATGGAATAAAAATGAAAAGTTGTGATTGTTTTAGCCTATCCATGACAAGCTAGAAGGAGTCACCTGTAAAATTAATTCGAAAAAAACAAATCAATAAACTTTCTGCCTCTATGCATAAAAATAAGTTCTCTTCCTTTTTAAACCCCACACTATTTGCGGTACGTTAAGTTAAGTAAGTAATTTAGGCGACTAACTGACATGCCAAATATTTTGCAATCAACTTTTTATTATTTGTGTTTAAACCGTGTATGTATGACGTGGAACTTATTTTTAGTAGGACTTAGCAGAGCCGCCCCCCGCTAGATCTTTTCTTTTCCTTCTTTTTTTGTATACACACTTTATACAAACAAACTCTCGATTTTTATGCGCGCTACGTTAGTCTTATGTAAAACTGCATTTTAGCCACAGAATAACATCTAAGGCTAAATATCTAAAGCGCTAGCATCTACGGCTATCGGCTTCATTTGAAACTTTACCGCACTATCGCAATGAATTTTGCTTACTATGGCAAGTAAATGTTAATTCATTCCTATTAGATATCCTTCACTTTGTTTAATGAAATATTGTCTGCACGCTCACGCTACAGACACCCATCAATCACGCTGATTCGTTTCGAAAGGAGCTCGAAATCATTAGGTTTCAAGTGCATATCGCAAATATATAATACTCGGTATTAAAGTATGAAGCGAATCATCCTAAACTGTGTCTGAAGTCTAACACTCAGACCCTTACTATAATTTTTTAAACGACTGTTGATATAATTCATTTAACCCTTTAATGAGTTATTCTGTAAAGTGGCAAGTCACAGTAAAAAGTAAAATACGCTGAGACAGTTCTTCATATTAAACTTAACGTCAAGTTAACATACAGTAAATTAACCTAAAAGTAATCAATGCGTAATTTTAAAACTCAAGTTATATTGAAAATAATGTTTCGGAACATTCACAAGCCCATCTTGGTGGGACCAATCAAAGATATAAATACACTGTTTTGCAATACTAAGCAACTATAGCTTATCTCTATACTCTTTGCCTAGTTTCGACATAGGTTTCACCTGGGTTTGGGAGTACGACGGTTTCGGTTATGTTGATATCTTCTAACTTGTAATGGAAAAATCTATAACAAAATGCGTGCTGGAAAGGCAGCCTTGCATTAAGGGCGCCAATAAGTCTCTCTGCGTTGTTGTAACGGTCAGTCTGGCGGTTGCGAACGGTCCCTTGCGATTATATCGCAAGTGCGTGGGAATAGACCTTAAGCGACTAAACGAGGCTTTGCACTGGAAATTGATCCAAGCAAACGCTGAACTTTCAAGCACGCCTTGCCATGACCAGGTGGTTGCATTCGGTTGCATACTTCGATGATGGCTATAAAATGAAATGGAATTTGAAAATGGATTTCTTTTGTTATAAATTTTTAAAACGCAAAATAAGAAAATACTGTTTTCACAGTTTGCCAAATTCTCTCAACAGGTTGAAAGAATCATCATGCAGGCAGAGTAACTTAATGAATGGAATGAATGCAAAATGTCATATGGACTGGGCTGGCAGTGTATACGTACTTGAGAAAAGCAATTTAAATAAATTAATGTTGGTTAACAGTATGAAATATTTCATATCATAGTTTGTTCGCATTATTTTATGAGAATTATGAATTCACATTTCGACAAACATTTCAATGAAAAAAAAAAAAAACAACACAATTGTTTTTGGTTTGACTAAGAATGTCTTTCAACAATTGAAATGATTGTTAGGTTTGTTAGGCATCTGTTAGCATAACTAATCTTTGCCTTTGTGTTTGGCTGTAATTTTTACTCTCTTTTAAATAATATGAAAATCCATAATGGTCATCAAAACAAAACAACACAAACAGCAATGAAATGAAATATTTCACAGTGGTAAACAGCATTAACATATGTGTATAAAAATTCTAAATCAAGGTTGTTGCAATACATTAACCTTGACCACTTTTCATATGACACACGCACACACACCCAGTTACATGCAGTTTCACTTGTGACTTAAAATTTTACGTTTTCTTCTGTAATCATAACGATCATGTTAGGTAAACGTTGTCTGCATGATCGACAGTTTAACGATTGTCTTAAATACGATAAATTTATGATCACTTAAAAATTTTACGGCAAAAATACTTCATTGTTTACACAAATCAATAAATAATAAACTAAAAAAACAAATTTTATTGTTTAGAGTTTTAAATATTTTAGTTATGCATTTTGACTGCAATCGTACCATTTATCTATTATCTGTTAACACTGTAACTATTTGTAGATGTGTTACCATTAATTAAGCCTAATATTTTTAGGAGTACAAATTGGTTCGGTTCCTCCTTTCCAAGAGTGTGCTGTAAGATGTAGAAAAAAGCAGTGACTTCTTCATTCGAAAGTATTGTCTTCACGTCATGCGGAAGCGTACAAATTGTTGCAACAAAACGTACATAATACGTTCTCTTGGAACTTTGAGTGGCTGCATTTCTGTGTATTCAGAAGCTGTAAACTCATAGGCCTATTACCTAGTGGGGTAGATACATTTCATGTGCAAAAGGAAGTTATATTGCTCCATAAACTCCGTGATCAACAATTCCTATCAACAACAAAATATACATTATGAGTTCAGCGTCGCGGTCAATTTTCATCTAAAGGTATTCGAAGAATCATCGAATGATTTCAGACTGAGTTGTGAGGCATGCCAATATGTAGCAATACGACAAGTTAAAGATCGGTCGGCTGATGAGTTGAACTTTGAACCTTATCTAAGTTACACCTTGAGCATCCGGAAAAGTCTTCAATACAATAGTTGAGATGCAAAGTATGACGAGGGAATAGCCAAATCTGCGGTCTCTCTGAGGATCTGGGAACCGCCACCAAAAGCCAATGCGTAGGAAGCAGTGATGGCCAATACTTCACTTGTTCTGTCCGCTCCGATTACCGGTTAATCTAACAAACCGAACTAATTTATAATTCTGTTAACAATAACATCACTTAGCTTCAAATGTAAGCCTACATGAGATTTAACTGAGAAGAACATATTTTTTTGTTCCTTCCGTTCGAACACAATCATCCATTTTATATTCATTATTTGACCAATAACTTTATTGGTTTGTATTTTCAATTTTTTATTTACAAATGAGACGAAACACTTTACCTTCAAGTGCGTAGCGAAGAAGGCATACAAAGCCTAAATTGACTTTATACAACAATTTCTTGCACATACTTTGGCACAATAAACTATTAAATGTCTTATGCTTTGCAAATGATAAGCGAAAATGACTCGCGGTTATCAGCTGCGTGCGTGAATTTGAATGCTTCGCGATTGTGTTATGATTGTAGTGATCAAAAGCATTATTTGTAATAGTCTTAGCTTAGTCTTGCTTCCGATATAAAATACTTCCTGGACGAAATGTAAGAAAACATATGTGATCGCGATACAATAGAAATGAAAACACTTCGGGCTCAATAATGAATGAATGCACATGCACACGATACGCCTTTAGTAAAACGTTTACTTATCTCTTTTTAATTTCTGGTAAGAAAAAGTGTTTAAAGGTGCGCTCGTTGGAAAAGGAGAGATGCAAGTGTATAGGAAAACTTATTCGTTCATATTAAATTAAAAAATGATGGGGGTGAACTGCAGACTTAAAAGGAACATACTTTGAATATACCAGAAATACTTAATGAAAGAAATAATAAAAAATAAGAAGGAAAGTAAACCATTCGCACATATACACACACACACACACATATGTTAATGTTTTCAACTTTTTGTATGCACTGAGTAAACCGGCATAAAATTGCTTATTTAAAGAGTAACTGTAAGCAAGTGTTAAGCATTGCTAACACGTTATATGGTTAGCAATAAAAAATAGTGTAGACTGACAGACATACTTACTGTCGAAGTGAAAGGGTTTGTTAATTTTCCTAGCTGGCTTGTAGTATCCACTTACGATTTTATTTCTTTTAATCGGAACGATCATCACGGGCTTCTATGAATTATGAATATGACCAATAGAAACGGTTGTATTATGTGTGTGTGTGTATGTATGTATAGATCACATAATTTGCATTTACTTGCATACGAGCTTTGATGGGCAATACGATCCAAGTCTGGCGTTTTCTCCTTTTGCTTTAAGCTCTCAAATTCTAATGCCGATATAAGTTTTTTTAGGAAAGAAGAAATATTTGTCTACATCGGTTTATATATATCATTTTGCTCATAGATCAAACTCATACGTTTTCTGACATTAGTTTTCCTTTTCCCTTTCTCCATCAACAGGGTTGTCAAATATTTTATCTTTCAAATCTTACCTTAGTTTGAAAATCATTCAACTTCAGTGGGGCAGTTATTATCACTTCCGAATCCATCCTATAATCACTTTCTTCATTAGTTTAATCTTAAGACGTAGAGAGACACTTGATCTCTTATTCTGTTCTTGTCAATCTAACACCCGGCATGTTTCTCACTTTGTGCCTTATCTCGTTTGGGAGCTCTTCCGTCAGTGCTTTCGTCAATCTGTAACCCCTAAGCCACAGCTACATGCTTAAAAATGTCTCTTGGCTGTTTCATACTTTGAAGGCCTTGGCCATCAGCGCCCTCGTCAGGGCGCAGTTCTGCCATTAGGTCCGGCACTTAATTTTACTTTTCCCTTCTTGCGGTATCTTTAAGTTTGGTCTATTAGTTTGACCGTCATTACAAACCTTGGGTGCGTTCATCCATTCATTTATTTATTTCAATCCATTCCAAGATAGGTATATATATATATATAAATATTTTAATATGACTAATTACCTACGGGATATCCGCTATATGTGGAACAAGATGAGCGTCAGGAATAAGTGAAGGGCGAGATAGGAAGTGGACACAGCTTCATGGCCAATATGTGGGCTATCGGCTTATGTTATGTGACTGAGTGTAAGTAAGTCACCACAGTAAGTAAGTAGGTGAACATACAGCGTGCATTGTACTGCTGGTATAAAAATTATGTGAAAAAAATATTTTGCTTGATGCGCAATGCGAATGCGTTCACTGTGTTTAGTGTTTAAGCTTGCAATAAGGCAATACGATCTGCTTAACGTGATTTACCGATGAATTTAGTTCCGAAAGAACACGACATTTTCAAATAGTTCAGTGGCCGATGTACGTTTCATATTAAATAGTTGTCTAAGTTAAACGGCCACGCTGTGAGGTTTACAACTATCAAGAAGGAAAAAACAAACGTTTCTACTCTTAAGGTAGTGAACATTTCTGATTCGTTTCAAACCAATGAATGTATGCTTGTTGTTTCTTTTCTTTTTTTTTAATAACTGCCTAAATATAGTACATATGTATGTATTTTTAAATTTGTTTTCACAGTTGTTTGTTTATTAAGCATTCATTTGTTTTATACTTTTGTGTTATTGTTATGTTAAATTTAGTTTCATTTTCCATTTATTTTTTTCACATTATTTATTATTACGTGTGTATACATTTTTTTTTATCTCTGTCTCGCTCTCTCTTCCGCCATCATGTTCATCATCAAGCCATTCTTTGTTTAGTTTGTTAGATTGTTTAAAACCATACATATATAAATATATGTATATATAAGTATATATGTGTACATCAACCAGCCAGCCAGTACAAAAAGCCCCTTTAGGCAACTTTTAGCTGTCAAAATGAAAGATTATGTTAACCGACATTGCATTAAACACATGTAAAAAGTGTGTATGTTTTAACGCATACATGCATATACATCTGCCTGTAATAACTGTTTTTTTTTCTTCTCTTATTTTATTTTATTTTATTTTATCTGTTTTATTTTTATTTATTTATTCAAATTTGTCGGTTTTATTGTATGTTAAGTAAGACAAATTACATAAAATACAATTAACTTCATGAAATCATAGTTCCTTGAATAAACACACATACACACGCATGTTAATATCTGCAAATGAATGTGTGAATGTGTGCATGTTTTGCCAAGCGATATAATCGTTTCTTGTATAATTTAATTTTTGCCTTTTTTTCGTATTTTTTTTTTCTTTCCTTCTTTCTTTCTCATCTTTTATTTATTTATTTACTTATTTTTTCCCTTTTTGACTTTATATTTTTTTTAGTTTTATTTGATATTTTATGCTCTTCTACAATTTTGAATAATTTCATTATGCAAAGTTATTCATTTCAAGCCATTTTGTTAAAATGATTTCCTCTTTGAATACAAACTTTTTTTTAATATGCTCCGTTTTATTTCGTTAATAGGTTTACTGGATTACATGATGATTGTAAAAAAATGAAAAATGGAACACAGTTTTTAAATTCAAATTAACTTTACCTAAAATTCATAACGAAAGACTGCAACAACCTTTAACATACGCTTAGACGATAGACAACACATAACTCTCTACGTAATAAACATAAAATTTATAAGAGGACCTTTTGACCTCTGTAGATAATAACATAAATATCTGTACGTGAACCTGTGGTCAATGTACTCCGATCCTTTCTATTAAACTCTATGAATGAAGAGAATCTTTGGTCCTCTATAGACAGTAAAACAAATAACTTTGCTAACTTTAGGTTAATGTATTCCCATTTCATTTCAGTTTTTTGCTTTTAAAGCAGAGATTGATAGAAGTGACTATCATTAATTGGGATGAATGAACACAATTTACTGAAAGCATTTCCCAAAATGACCTCCAAACCCAGCCCACTTTACTTATTTATTACTGCTCAGATGCAGGTGCAACCTGAACGCACACGTTCAACATAAGCAAGCTTTAAACTGGTACAGATTGACATGAATAAGTGCGCTTAGCTGAAGTAGGTACAGCAACACCTGTAGGTATAGCAGTAAATAAAGACAGAGAAAATTTCGAGAAGCCTGACTATATCTGGTCAAAATTTTATACTCAATTCACTGTTTTTGGTTTGCTTATGTTTCCGACGCTTCTTCTCAGTTCTTCTGTTATTTACACCTCCCATGCTTTGTTGATAGACCTTTTTATCGCTCTTCAGAATGTGCTTAGGTATGTGGTTAGCCTTTTGCAAAGATCATTGGCTTTGTTTGCTGAACCAGCGGTAACGATAGCGCCTGGTCTTTCCACATTCAACCAGATAGTCTACGATGCTATTGGCATAAAGCACTGATCACAACGAGCGCACTTGCATCGCGCATTCAATGCAAGAAATGTGGTTTAGTTCGACGTTTCTTACTAACTTTTCTGAAGTAAAAACCATACAAAAAAAAAAAACAAGAAAGACAGTTATGTTTGGCGGGGGCCGAATCTCGCATACACACCACTATTGAGACGTCCATCACAATTAAATTATAACTAACACACTTTACCGCACGCTACTTTTCAACTCCTTTCATTGGACACCTACCTCGAAGGTATTATATCTTTAAGAAAACATTTACCCACTTAGTCGTGGCGTCTACCACAACTAATTTGGAATGAACACACCTAGCTTTTCGCATTCTACTCTCCAAGTCCTTCTATTTGATACCCATACCGCCGACACTATTAAGAAAAAATGAATCCACCAGGTCGTGGGGTCTACCGTATCCATTTTAGAATTAATCCAATTTTAGTTTTAAACGTTCGGCCTTGTTCGCCTTATGATAAATAAGAATAAAACCTCAAAAAAGTGAACAAAATAAAATGTAATCACTTGAAAGTTTGTGTGGGCATGGCCGATTTTTTCCATTTTTGCACGTAAAAAGCATAATGTTTCGTAAAGTAAATGTGAAAAATTTCAGACGTGGCTTAAACAATTCAGAATTTCGCGCTGATCAAGAATATATATACTTTATAGCCTCCCTGCAGCTTTCTCCACTGGTGAGTTCATTGTATTCGACTGCCTTTATTGCCTTTATTTAGAAAAGGCATTGCATTTTCTTTAAATGGCTTCCAACTGTACGCGTAAGAGAACGGCCATGCCTCCTTGCAAAGTTTTACATATCAAGAGAGGTCGTTATTCATCAAAAGTATTAATGGTTTTTATTCTACAGATTTTATGATGACTGTACTGGAAGCATTATGAGGCTGGCCACACTCTAAAGCTTTAGTGTGCATAAGTGACAGCGTTCAGTGTTTGTTACATGTATCTGTCACGTGGGTCTCAATAACTATAAAAGTGTTGTAGTACACTCAACCGTGGTACCTAATGGTAGATATCTTGTCGGTGGCCAAAGTGTCCGTGCCATAACCAAACAATCTTCTATTAAATGTCGTATCATGGGTCACTTTCTTGGTTCACATCGTAGTATCGTAAAATTTGGGCTTGAAGGCTTAAGCATTATCTAGCAGTCATACAGCGACTTGTCTTCTGTAGGCCTCTCTCTCTGTTTTCCCCTCTTACGAAATTGCACCTATGTTCTCTCGATAAGTTCTAGACCTAGGCCGTATCCATTATCTCTTGTGCTTTAACTCGACCGGTTTCACTCTACATAATAGATTTCGTCAAACGTTTACCAAGTCATTTTAAGTCACACAAATCGTGCTGAAGAAGAAGAAGATTTGGAATTTTTTAGCTTGTTACGAGCTCAACGTTGGAATTAATATGTTCGTCCCGCCGGAGGCGTAACGTATAACAATGTATGAAATTAAATTGACGTTAAAGTGATTGCGCCAAAAAGAATTGACATTTGTCACTGGCACTCTAAAGTGATTTATGCAAGAAAATTTACATTTAAATTTTACTCTTTAAAAAAGAAAGCAAGCACTTACTGGATTTTGGACGAATTTTGAACGCTCCTCACCTACTGCTGCGTACGTCGAGCTTCTTCATATGCTAGAAAGATAGGGAACGTCTCATTCGTTGCTTGTCAAGTGTAATATTTAGAATTTATTATAGATTTGTAATAAAGGAAGTGAGTGATGATTAAAAAAAAAAAAAAAAAAAAAAAAATCTCTTACTACCATCGCAGTGTGTTGTAGGGTAAAGGAAAACTGAACTAAGTCATTTACGTGAACAAGATATAAGCTACAAAAGTCTGATTAAGAGACTTTATCGATTAATGACGAGCATGCGAATGCGTTTGCTGTTTCGACGGAAAAGCATTTCTCGCGCACTCACAATAATTATATTTTTAAAACACATGCAAACCATTTAATTGCAATATTGCAATAAAATCGACGATGAAACGCATCAATAGCACTGATGTTCACGATGTGATGTTGATATAGCAACAATAATAATAATAACAACAACAATAACAGCAACAATAAGAGCCACAACAAGAAATATAATGCAATGGTTGCGCTATTACGGATGAATGCAGGCAGCATACCTTCGCAGTCAATAAGTAGAAAAATGCAAAAAAAAGTCGAAAAAAAGAAAAGATTTCTCAATGACATGTCATTACAATTAACAAACGTATACGAAAATAACCAAAACATTAACAACAACAAAGACAACAACAGTAATAATGAGATAAAAAGATATAATTAACACTATCTTTTATTGCAGAAAGATATTTTGAATTTATTTATTTATTTTTTACTTGTTGTCTTTTTTTAAAGCATATCTATCCATCGAGGCTGCCATCGCACATGTGGCATTCGATCGCAATATTTTGGCCAATATCCAAAGAATTTTCATTTTAAAACAGCTTATAGAAAAGCATAAGTTCTGCATATGTATAATCCTATATAGTCGTCGTATATATTCACATTGTTGTCACTTTGTTTTAGTTTTTACTTGCACATACTTACTTACTCGAAATGTAATTTTCTTCAAATAGATTTTAATGAATTTTTTTTTTTTTTGCTGTTTTTGCTGTTTATTTGATTAATTTTCAATTTTATTCTATTAAAATCGATACGCGATTTAGTCGAAGAGAGCATTTAATTTTATTTATTGTTTTTTATTTTTTATTTTATATATATATATATATATATATATCTATATATATATATGTATATATATATACGTATATATATGTCAACGATTTGATTATTTAAAAGGTGTCACTCTTACACATGCATATTGAAGATAAAACATCCTAAAAATACATGAATTTGCAAACAATTATAGGAAAAATTTTATAGTTAGTTACGAAAATTCAATTTTAAATGCCAAATGATATTTTTCTGAAATAAAAAAATCAAAAACAGAAAAACAAAAAAACTTAGAAATTGATGAAAAAAAATTAAAAATAAATTACTTACTTTTCTTAAAAAATCTATTGACACATCGTCGAAATTCAATGAACACTTTGTTCAAATTCAATGAACATACGAAAAAAACACATACACATCCGCATCTCTTTATGTCACATAATTGCTCATATTGTTATTTAGGCAATTTGACCACAGCGCAACTAATCATCGTTTATATTTGGCCAGTCAAACCATTGCAAAAAGTCGAATGTGAGTTGAAGCAAATATTAAATCCTTTAAGATCGCTTTTTTCTCGCTCTGTCCCCTGCAAACACCTTTGCTCCTCACGAATTAGATGCTTACTGAGCCTTATTCAATGTCACTCGACTCAATTTACATTAATGTGTTTTTAATCTTTTGTTTATGTATTACGATATCGTTTATGTTAATTATTATGCGACACGGAAATTGCTTGTTAAAGTCTCGTGTCTGCTTAGAGATATAATTTGGCCATTCTTTGATGAGACAAGTTGAAAAAAAGAGTACGGAAAATGTCTTCCGATTCCGGTGACACTGATATTGACAGTATGATAATCCTTGGTTGCTTTCAGACCATCGATCGGCCAATCTTTCAGCAAGTCCATGCTTCCAAATACAAGTTTTCATTACAACAGCATTTTTAGAGTGGAATGAACTCTTTTGCTAAAACAGTCTCTTCAATTAACGTCAATTACGTACTTTTCGAATCTCACCAAGCAGAATACATTGGCCATACGTTTCCAGGTCTCTCGGGTAATATTTTCTTCCACCGTAGCATGTTCGAAGCGCTTTAGAGATACTTAAACAAAGAAGTTTAAGAGGCAAGGAGACATCCTTCTATGAAAATATGTTATTTTAATTTCAAGACGTGCAATGTCAACCATGACTCTGTACTTACAGTTACAGTGTCGCTGAAGCGGTTCATGCGTGCGAGAATAGATTATTCTTTATATTGGTGTTGCTCTTGTCTCCCTCTGTGTAGATATATATGATTAGAATAAAGAATTCGACAAAAATTTAGAACACAGAGCTAGCATGTCATATTTAGTACCAAGACTAATAAGTAAAAAATAATCTCAAGAAAATTTTGATTTTTTTTATAAAAAATAAAATAACTTTCTAAAAAAATATTTATCTTTTCTTGCGTCTAAACGTTTTTTCGTACATCAAAATGTTCTCTATCTTCCTCCAGCTTTCTCCCCCTGGGGACTTTCACATGTTCCACAGCAAAACAATAGCCTGGTATCACTTCCGTAGCAAAATGATTTAAACGACTGCACTCCAATTCGGGCATATATTAAAGACTACGAACATATGTCCGAACCAAATTTATGATTGGATGTCCGAAGAAACAGAACGGTACTAGTATGTAATCGAATTTTAATCTTAGGAATATGGACATACAGACGAAGCAATAAAAATCGCATAGTGTGGCCCTTGTCGCGAATGCTTTCGCGCAATTTTATTAGGCATTTCCGAATGTTCCATAAAATGTAAGTGCTCTTCATCAACACTAACTTTTTTCACTATCCCAACTAAATCTCCTGTTGCACATTCTTGCTGATGCTTACTTCGATTGTATTCACGTTTCTAAGGCATGGTAAGGCATCAAATATTTAGTTAGTTATTTGTTGATTATAAAACGATTTCGTTAACATATACACAATAATATGAGTTTACATGAAAATTAGTCGATTTTCTAAGGAACAAAATTCTAAAGAAAGGAAAAAGCCGGGTATTCATTCATGGCGCGGTACCTGCGGAAAATCGGATTAGGTATTGGTGACTTGGTTATAAAAGGGTATGTACGAAGAATATGTGGGTAAAGCGAAACCAGTCGGAAAGTGAGTCGAAAGTCAGTCAGTCGAGCCAAGAGAGTCGAGCAGTATCTGAACGAGCAAGAACAGACGAGAATGAAAACGTTGTAAAAACAAGTTCCTGTAATTAATTTGTAAATGGATCTCCGAAGAGTTGTAAAGAGAACCTATTTTAGCCCAAAAATCACAATTCAGTGGTACGAACTTAATTTGAAAAGGCATCGAATAAATGAAGTAAAATTCATAGAAGACGGCTTACGAAGCCGAATGAATTGATTGAAAAGAGTATTGGTGGAAAAAAGGAAAATCACTTAACTTAAAAGCCTTCTTGCATTCATATCCGCAACTTTTTGCAAAAGTTATTTAAAATTCATATGAATTCGATACCGTACATACAACCACTTTGAATGTAATGTTTGAATTTTATATATCCAGGCAAAAATAACATAGAGTGAGAGACGAAGAGAGAGAGAGAGAGAGAGAAGAAATCAATTGCAAGCATCACGTATCTCAAACAGAAGGAATTTTATGGTTATAAATTCACTTAAGATTAAAAATTGTTTTTTTTGATATAAAAAAGTATAAAAAAATTAAATAACATTTTTATCTCACTTTTTGTACTTTCTAAGCAATGCTGCAGACATGAAAAGAATTTGTTATTATTGTTAATATTATTTCGTGTTCTTTATGGCAAACTGCAGCCTGAAGAGATGAAAAGTATACAAAGTTGAGTCTAATCAATTTTTCCAAATTTTCAATTCCAGTCTTCGTGAATAAGAACAACAACAACAACAAAATTTTATATGAGCTTTATCACATTAGGGCCGTTATACTTCATGGGCAGATTCTTTTGTTCGCACCAAATTTTATTGTTATTTAGGGAAACGCAATAACTTGAAACTACTACCACCACTGCATGCAGTTAACTTTTTTTATATTTGGAACGAATCGTTGCATATTTTTAACAGGCATACGGACTTCGTTGGCTTTCTTAACTTAACTCCACCGAACGAACTAATTTGTTCCAAATCGGCAAGTTGTAGACAGCCATTGGAACATCATCCATTGCATCGTTCTCCCAGTTTTTGATATGAGAATAATAATATAAAAAGTAGGTTAAGGTGAATTTAAGAGTCACGCGTTTATGTAAAGAATATGTAGAAATAACAATAAATATGCTCTAAGAATAAGATCTAGCTTTGAAAGATTAATGAAAGAAAAGCACTGTGATGGCCACCCATCTCATCTGTAGTGAGTTAAATCGATCATTTATATACATATGCTATGCGTTATTTAATATAACTTTTAAGAAATGCGTAGCATTTGTTCGTAATTTATGAAAAAATGAATATTCATTCGCTCATATGTATTAGTTTAGGTTGGAGTATGGAGATGATGTCAATGCTCAGTTGAGTTTAGTTAAAACTTAATTTGTAGTCATAAACTTCTGCTGCTTAAAGTTTGGTTAATTACCCAGAGATCTACATGCGCATAAGGGCACGGTATATAACCAAGCATATGTACATATGCACATGCATTATTTTATGGTATAGTTAATATGCGGAATAACGATTATATTACCTTAACGTAAAGTAGAAATATGTAAAAGAGCAGGAAGTTAATACGAAATAACAAAAAGACAACATTTGAAAGCAATTAATAAGTGAATGAGTTTGAAAGTCTTTGGTAATGTGTTATAAAAATATTAAGAGGCAAAAGAAATGAAGTAAGAAGAAGAAAAAGTGGCAAAGAATGATGCATTTTTGTTTTTTTTTAACATCAAGTCACACTATATACATGCTGTATACGCTGCTGCATACGTATTCTTTTAGAAATCTCCCATTGTTGTTATACCCAAGCAATTATAGAACTGGAAAATACTAAACTTGTCGTTTCTCTTGTGACACGCTGTGAGAAGCATCAAGATTGGCTTTCGTTTCCCTTGCTCACAATTGCGCTGAGTACAGTTATAGTTTCCTCTAAAATCTATGCATTTCTGTCTGTTCTTTCCATCTTGGGAGCACTATGAAGTGTCTACGTCAGTTTTCGTTAAAGAAATCAATTTTTCACTTATTAGAAGTGTTGCTGGTTCAAGTAAAACAATATTGACCGAAACTGAATATTAATGAAAAATGTATACGCCGTACGGACGTTGTTTGGGCAAAACAACTACATGGCAAAGCATGCACTGAAGCAGAGTGTCCAAAAAGATAAAAAGAGACGGATCGTCAGTAAAAATAAAAGCTTGATCTTGTAGGAGAGGAGCACTCAGCACAAAAGGACCAAATTTAGCTTGTTTAACTTTCATTATTAACTGCAGGCGCTTCAGCGGTCTCTTAGATGTAGATCGAAATCTACATCTTATGTTTCTAGTTGACACGTACGGAAGTAAAGTCGTAGAAATACAGATTACAGCTTTTAGTTCTTTTGGCGGAAATGTTTTATGGCGAAGGGGAGAGAGAGCCGTTACAGTTAACGATGAAATGTCAAAAGAGATAAGAGCAACCGAGACTTATTTTGATGGCAGAAGTTTCCCAATAGGCGTGACCGCAAATTCATTTGCAAAGTTGTGTTCATAGGGTGGGTGTCTGAGGCCCGTTGAAAGACAAATATAGTCTTCATACCTCTCCATACCTTATTTGTCTTTTTGTTTTCAATTTTTTTTTTGTTCTCTAGTATTTACCGTGAGAGGCCTCTGAAAAGCTAATACTAGCCAAGATGACCTTTGCCTTACATTTAACGACTTAGCTCTTCCTGTACTGAGCAAAATTGTGTTTTCCATCTGTTTGCTGGCGATTTTTGATTGTCTGTCTGTTGCTCGTAAAGTCTGATTTTACGAGTGTCAAAGTTACACCTAGTTATGAGTTATTAAATCTTCATTTAAGCCAATTATGTGTGAGTATCTTTAAGATATCTACGGACGCTCTCTCGAATTGCATATGCATAGCAAATCGTTTTTTAATAAGAGGGTGTTTTAACAGCAAACTTTTATGTGAACAGTGGGGCTATAAAGCGAAATTGTAAACCTTTGAAAATCTGATTTTTATGTCTTCTAAAAGTATAGTGAAACCTTAACGTACAGGGTGCGGCTTATAATTGTCAGAGCAATTATTTCTCTGGCCATAACGCGAAATCGTGGAGAAATAAACTGCTTGCAGGATGGATAAGAACTACATGTATTCAGTGATGAGAAAAACAAAAGCCCTTGTAACGAGCTGATGATATGGATTACAAAATATTATTGTGATAAAAAGTAGTAACAAACAAGGCACTAAGTTTTTAAATTATTTACAATTACTCGGTGAGGGAGAGGCATATATCTGTGGCGCATGACGACCTTCTTTGCTACCGTCTAGGAGTTAACTCTTTAAGAGGAACGGGAAAACGTTTACGCAAGTCTTACCACATCTCTTTCCTTCCCAGCATCTGACCTTTGCTAGTGTATGTTAATACTGGCACATCTCCAACATTTTCCTCTGCCAGTGTATGATAACTGTGTTCAAAATTCTTAGCATTCTATAGTTTATGCGATATGCGGCGACATATTTTGCGACCTTACGGATTATGTGCTTCTTTACAAATTATTGAACTTTAAAGTATGCTATCAGGGTCTTTTTAAGAAATACATGAACACCTTTGCTATAACAACATTTTCAGGAAACTTAAGATAACGTGAATGTAAATTTTCAGACTTCTCGGAGTTCAATTATTATATATTTTTGCTGTGGCTTGGTTTAGAAACTTTAACTTGGTTTAAATAACTGTAGGAATTTCTTCAAGAAAATAAGCCGTTTTAATATCAAAAACATCTGATCAACTCGATCAAGATACCTATTTGTACAAACAAGTTCCCTTTAACTTAAAATTAAAAACAATCGCGTTTCAAAATATACAGAACACAAAATGTCAGGTCAAGAATGACTGAAATTTGACTTTGAGAACGTTATCGGTGAAGATCCGAATTTGTAATCATTACCGAACAAGATATGAAATGATATTTTTTTTTCGGCCAGTTGTTAGAAATTGACAAATATTTGTCACAAAGTCATGCTTTTTACGGATTTAGTATGCATATGCAGCACTAAGTTAATCCGCATATAATCCCCCTATGAGTTATGTGGCGCTTCTTTCTCTATAAATCGTAAAATAACATAACATAGTTTTTATGATAGTTTATGATAGTTACGATAGTTTTTATGACAGTCTTCCCTTACTAAACCTTCCAACTTGCATACGTAATGTACCCGTAATCTAGACATCTTGGTGAATAGATCCTTTTCCACATATT
The DNA here is from genome assembly GCA_001077435.1 of Glossina morsitans morsitans. Taxonomy (NCBI): domain Eukaryota; kingdom Metazoa; phylum Arthropoda; class Insecta; order Diptera; family Glossinidae; genus Glossina; species Glossina morsitans. Next base: position 55,561 of record CCAG010005605.1, read on the forward strand.
GTAGCATAGTCATTCTTTACGTGCCTACCTATCATTATAGTAAAGCATTTCTTTATACATATTCCATATAAGTAAAGCAATTTTATGTCTTTATTATTATAATTGTGTCACACAAAAATACATACGAGGTTTCGGAAAAAATTCACTAGAATTGATCAAGATTATCTTCTATCACGATAACACCACACACATTTATAATTAGTTCGCAAAAATAGAGAAAGGTTGGTTCTCTCTCTCTCTCTCTTAGTGTATAGTCCAGACCCCGCCACGCCTGACCACGGCTTGTATCAGTTTCTGAACGATTATGTGAATGGCATGATGTTAAGCTAACAGAGGTTTATATAATCACTTGGTTCAGTTTTTCACCCACAAATCGCAGACGCTGTACACTGACAGCATAACGGAAAATTGATGACAGTTTTCTTCGTAAAAGGGCACCCGTTTCGTGCAATTAAGAAAAATACGTTGAAGCTCCAATGGGAAACGCCGTGAACTATTTCATATGTATACATATGTATATATATATATATATATGCAGTTATGCAGGTAAGGTCTGTATGAATGTGTTTATGAATGTATTTAAATAAATATTTTTATGTATTTTTATATATATAATCAGAAAAGGAAAAGTATTTCGATTTAATGCTGAAAACGAAAGGTGTTCTTGAGACAGGGTACCACTATAATCGTTTTAGTTGAGCAGCTTCATGTTTTTCATATGAATGCTATATGAAATTTGTGCATTTTGACCACTGTTAGTGATGAAACATTTTTATATCTCCAACTTTTGCCGTATATTTTATGTTTTAATGTAAGTTAAAGGGCCATTAAAATGAATGTTGCTAAAACACCCATCTTCAGCACATGAGCTGCAGCAGCAGCAGCAGCAGCAATACAGTTGTTGTTCAGTGCACAAATGTTGAAATGCACTAGCAAAGCAATGGCACCTAAGAAGTTTTGAACAAAAAAAAAAAAAAAAAACGAAACACTAAAAGACAAAATTGAAACCTCTTTAAAATGACAGCAGTACTGGTGTAAAGAATTGATAATTTATTATTTAGATGAGAGGTAGAATAAAGGAAAAAAGAAAACAAAACTCATTAAAATTTTATATCCTGACCAAAACTCAAGCAAAACCCAGCAATAAAAAAGGAGTTGAAAATTATAAACACTTCTTTTTTTAGAACGTTTTTCTTAGTTGGGTATTGAGTGATTACGAAATACTGCTCAAAATGCGCCCGTAGCAATAATCAAGGTCTTTATATAGAAAAAATTGATTATTGCTTCTTCTACTTGATTATTACTTTAAAGAGTACGAAAGTGCGAAGAAAAACTTTTTATATGCAATTGCCTCACACCCACCTCCCCCGCCCTTCCCATCAGGCTATTTAGAAATACCTTTTCAACAGATCATCTTGAACTTTGAGCAAAAATTTGCGACTGTTGTTTCCTGCCTCTTGTTCATTTAGAAAATGCGCCTATCGTAGCGCGGAATGAGTGTTAGCAGCCAGATAGCAGAGCGCTGCATTCGAAGCAATGTATAACGCCCACCATGCTTTCTCGGCTTTTGTCAGGTAATTTACAAAACGATGTTCTATAAAAATGTTTCGTTTCAAATCAAAGCATCCATGCAAAGGCATACTTTCTCTCCACTTGTGCTTAGGATGCTCGGATTGACATGGGATATGGAGAAAGTTAACAAGTTTCCAGTCGCATTTTACAGTTATTTTTGATGCTTGTTGAACATTCTGCTTGCGTTTTAAAACTTTACAGCTTGTGGGACGATTCAGTTCTTCGAAAAAAGTTTAAACTTGATTTTGATCAATCCTTCAAAACTCTATACCGCTGATAACTGATATCTTTGAAACAACGGTATACAGCATATATTTAAAAAGCTTACGATGGTATAAGTTAATATAATTTAGTTATCGCTGTCTTGTGTTTCATTTTATATATCACTATTTAACGATCAAGCAGACTGTGCTTTATATATGTACTTTATTTAAGAAGTTTGCAATTTGTCATACCTTCTAGACAACTTTCTAAGAACGACTGTAAGGCATGGTTTCTTTTTTGCAAGTTAATTATTGTTTTCAAGAGAAAGCCCTCTCTTCCACCCCCGTTTTGTGGTAATTCGATTAGGAGATGCTTGTTTGTCCTTTACCCTTGCATTAACATACAAATTTTTGATATCCTTTCGCTTTTCTCTCATTTTATTGGCTGTATTTAGTGTCATTATAAACCGAAATCTTCACATTTATTTTTCACACGGTATTAGTGTCGTTACGATCACATATTTAATTTTTATTCTCCATGTACGCATCTTTAATTAATTTGTGCGACATAAAAAAAAAATAATGTCGTAAGAAAACCATTAAAAGTTACATGTCTAAAAAAAAAAAAAAGAAAAAAGAAAAGCAAACAAAGTAATTATGTTTAGCTTACATCGAATTTCCTGACACTCATCACTGGCTTACTTTTGTTGCCATAGCGATCCCTGGATCATCATCTGCTAGACTTCTCCTTCCATTCACAGCACTCGTAAGTACTCTGTAGGGACTTTGTAGCTTATAGATATGTGCATGGATGTGTAGATAGGTATATAGATGGAAAAGCGATTTAAAATAGAGATTAAATGAAAAGCACGTGCGTTGTGGTTCCAGAGTGGAGAAAAAGATACACTCGAACAGCCGCGTTTATCTCGTTTATGTTTTTGTGCTAGTGTAAGTGTACATAGACTATATATCCAAGTTGTGGTCGCATGAACAAAAGACGAATAGAGTTAATGATGCTCGGTCAGTTTTGGATGAGAATGACATTAAAAGGCTACGACCCATTACCTTGGAGTCGTGCTTAACGAAACTGTTATTAAATTTTAATCAAAATTTAATTCGTTGTACTTTGCATCCAATCTGCCTTTTTCGAGATCCTCAGAAAAATGAAAGCGGACTCACTTACATGTCTATGATTAACAAGACATTCGTCCATTTTTGGATTAGACAATTGAGATGGTGGGTAAAAAAAGATTCGTCACAAAGCATATATAATATCTTTGTACATGTGTATCACTTGCGTAATAATGTCTTAATAAATCTATAACTCGTTTATTTATTTATACTTTCCTGGCTACGTTCAGGCGAATTAAGCAACATTTTAAGATAAAAGCTTAAAGCTACGACATTATAGTGAAGAACATTGATCAAAAGCAAGTCAACCGTCTTTTCAGTGCAAGGTTTTTTTTCTAGATTTTTCTTTGCACTTAAACTGCTTACAAACGAACTTAAGTGTAAGCCTTAAATTTATAATATCGTGCAGAAGAACATTGATTAGAAGATGCATTAAAGGCAACAGAAAAGTTTAAAAGTAACTTCGTAACCGAACTTCCGCGCACTCCGCCTTGGCAGTCACGAGTCTTTCTCCTCGGTTATGCGTAGCCTGTACGTAACTCCGAAAAGGAATCCATTGGGGGGAAATATTGCACAAGAAAGTCAGTTATCTGAAAAATAACTTTTTCTTAACAAAAAGAGTCTAAGTATCATTGCAATAAGGTATCGTTAGGCAAGCTATTCTGATCTCTGCTTTTGAGGACTTATCGTCTTGGTGGCTTACTTAAAGCATTATGAAAGGAGAAGAGCAGGGGTTTATAATCATGTGTTAGGCTAAGAACCAGCCTTTTTTTATGCTGAATGAATGTGTATATGCGTAGATATATGCGCCGTTTCCTTTGCAAGTGATGTCAGTCTATTTTAGATGCAAAGCTAGTGACGACAGTTTGTGACTACAGTGACAACAGTTTGTTATGAGCTCATTATCTATAAACAGTTTTCAAATAATCAATCGTCTTTCAAAATTTTCGATCACTTCGTCAAAATAAACGCATTTTCCACTTTCACTTTTCGTGAAAGAAATAATATTAAGTTCAAAAATGCTGCTGAATAATTTGAAAATATAATATTAGAAGCTTTATATCATCATGTCAGGCCCGTCGTATGTGAGAAATCTTATATTTAATATTTCATGAATGTGTGATTTTGACATTTTTTTGGCTTTGGAAGAGGTATACGACCACTTGAGAACATCACGAATATAAATTTCTTTTAAAAAGTAATAATCCTTTGCAAGCCCTTGATAAACTTAATATATTCGTGAAGGCGGGTGCAATCCAAACCGTAACTCACTTGGAAGCATTTATTGTATACTTGTCGCCGTTTTAAATCACACTAAAGTCAACTAATTTAATCTAGATTAGTTTTTAATTTTATGATTTAAACGTGCGCACTTTACTGCATTAACCTAATGAATACCTAAAGGTACATAAAAACGAAAATAATGACAGGAATATAAAAAACTTATAATATTAGATAAATTCAATTAAAATTTCTATTTAATGGTTTTATGGTACAAAGTAAGCGAAGACGGGGATAAAATAGAAAAAGTAATCATTGCTTATATTTATTTGCATTTGTTGTTTTTTATTTTTTTGTTTACGAGAGTTTCGAAAATTTGTTAAATCTTAATAAAGAGTGCTTTTCATGGTTTCTTAATTTGTTTGCACCTTCTTTTTTACACCTTTATACCTGTCACCGAAGGATGAGCATTATATTCATTTTGTCAAAACGTTTGCAACGCCCTCACAGAGTATATATGTGTTCTTGATCAGCATCAAATTCTGAATAGAATTAAGCAGGTCCGTCTGTCTGCCTGCCCGTCCGCATAATGTCTACTGTGAACTGCAAAATTTGAAAAGCCCATAGGTTATATACATTCTTGATCAAATTCGGGATGCATCTAAGCATTGACGTCTGTTCGCGTGCCCATCTCTTCGTCTGCCCAACTGTGTAAGATCTACAGTAAACAGAGGAATATATTGATTACAAATTTACAAAAGGAATTTGAATTTGATCAAAGCAATGCTACAAAAGTTAAGAATATTTTTCCTTTCCCTGTTTCCGCTCCTTACTCATAAACTGCACTAGGCAACAACAAAAATAGAAAAAATCAGCCACGCCCAAAGAATATTTAGGCTCTTGCTCTTGTTAGTCTGTTTTAGAATAGCGGCGATGAGTGCAAAAGATTCGATACATGTTTCCATATGGAACGGGCTTGTAATTGCTTGCAAAGTAAATACACGTCGATAAAGCAAACTAAAATATTAAAAAATATCAAAAAAATATTGGCTTCTTGTTAAATGAATGTTAATGAAGGGAATGCTTCCTACATAAACAGAACACTTCACATTCAATGCGCAGTGCATACGTGAGGCATACCACTTGCTAACTATATATGTACTCGGCCATGTGTAGACTCTTGCTACAGAAAGGCATACTTAAACGCAAATGTGTCTGCCCAGTTTCTAACCCAGGCGAGGAATAAGATACTTTACGTTCCCGACCAAAATCGAAGGATAACGATTTCTTACATCTGATGCTGTCCAAAGGTTATCCTGGTTAATAATAATTTTCTATGATCATCGACCATAAATTTGAAGAACGTAAGAGATGTAAAGCACACGTTTTGTGAAATTCTAATTGTAAGAGGTTCAGCTCATGCCAAAAAAATTGTAGCGAATTTTGTTAGTTGAAGAGGTGTACGTTGGGCGATCGGGGCTTTTTCACACGCAATTGGTTATCGTCGCAAACTTTTTAACAACAGACCATAAGCAGACAGATGGACAGACTCTTGCCGCGGTCAAGACTGTTTTGCAGTTTTGACGCGAAAATCGCTGAGTTACACGCAGATCCAATTCACTCCACTATTTGTCTAAAGCTGAAAGGGATTACATACTCTACGGACGTACTTGTATCCGCAGCATTAAATTTACGGATTTTAATGTTTGAAACTAGAGTTTTTTAAGTTTGCGAACTAGAGTAAGTGGTTTTCCACAATAATAAGGAGACTTTGTTGCCGTCTCCTGCGTGTATTTATTTCATGTGGTAAACTGATTACTTTTTCATTTAAAAAATTCCCGCATTTAAGTTCACATCGAGCTTTTACAAATTCACTCCTTCTTTTTATTTACATTCGTTTCTCATTCTAGAAATTTCGAAAGTTTTGTTTACCAGAATACCTTGTTGCGGTCTAGTAAGAAATTTCCTTTATTTACTGATTACCTTAAGCGAGCTTTAACCTAAAGTGTTGTGCTTAGTAACTCAATACAATTTCAATAAAAACTTAATTGGTTTCTGGTAATTAAAACAAAATGTTATTAAACTAGAAAATAAATTGATTATTGTTCAGTTATTCTTATCATATAATAAGATTTTTCCAGGAAAAGGTTCATTAAATAAGCTACTATTTAGCTGAGTGTGAGTATGAGCTAAGATGTCTCCTCTAATCTTTGATTAGCATGCTCTAACACTTTTGGAGTAAATTTATATATGAAGCTAGGGAGGGAAAAATTTTCTTAATATTTCACATTTTTTTATATTTAGTGCGCGTAACATGCATTATTTTAATGCATTAGAACTACAGCTATGCGAAAAAGAAAGAGAGAGATTATAAATTTCACCCCAAAAATTCGCTTAGCGATTGCGTAAAGGTTATGTTATATGAACTTTTTCATAGGACATTTATGAGGGTATTTTAAACTAAACAAATGTTGTCATTACATTTAACTCAGGTCATGCTTTAAACTTGTCATCCATTTGTAACTTACAAAAAGTACACTTTAGAGGCTGCCTAAGCTCTTTGGGTTATGCTAGCACTGAGCAACGAAAACTTTTATTTAAGCTGAGTCAAAGAGGCTCAATTTGAATTCCGGTAAACATGCTCTTTGGGTTGGCTTAGTAAGGCAGGATTATTGCCGGTTTTTATGTTATCGGATGTTATGTTAGTGAATACCGACTAGGGTCTGGAATAGTTTGATCCTGCAGCAGTCTTTTTTATATCTCGGAATGTTCCCGTTTTCTTCCCACTCGCGAGACTTTTGCGTACCTTCGCTTTCGTTGTTCAACTTGCTTTCGTGGTATAATTTTCAAAAGTATTTCAAAGTTCCCTCAACTTTTTCTCGTTGCAAAACATCTGATTCTATATAGTATCGTATCAGATAGTTAGCTTAGTAGATAACATGCGTGGTAGTAATGGGGCGGAGGGATTGGATAAAAAGTGGCGAGCGCAGTAATTGGTAAAGCTTATTACCGTGTACTTTGCAAAGCTTTACGTTTTCCGGGTTTCGCGTGTCTAGTTATGCTATGCATAGCTTTCTTCACGCATACTGTGTTCTATGCTTATATTGTTATGGTTACGTTGTTATAAATCGTTACCGTATAGTCTACTGGATAGGACGACCGACAAATAAACCGAAAGACTCAGTTTCGATCCCTGATGCAGTGACCGTAAATTGTACCTCATAGGCTTATGATGCTTGAATAAAAAAATGTGGAGGTAGGAAGTTTGTTGTGTGGGACATAAGTGAGAAATATCTCTACTTTCTTTTCCTATATGAAGCAGGTGTAATAGAAGGCTTTAAAACGTAATAAGACACAATCAACGGACCTGTTAGTATTATCTTCTTTTTTTCCAATAAAAAACCCAAGGTAAGTATCAAAAAGTTCAGATAAAGTTCAGTGTAACTTTTCTCTTTTCTGCCTTTCAAATATTTTTTATATAAACAAAAAAAAAATATTTATTTTAAATATATATTTTGTTTCTATTCATTTTAAAGGCACGCGACTTTCCTAACCTGCATACGTTGTATATGAGTTTATATGTAAATCATACACATGTTTTCATACATATGCAGCTTTTATTATTATTTTAGATTTTTTTTAAGAAATCCTTTTTTGTTTTTCTTTTTGGTTTGTGTTAAGAGGAACCTGAGGTCTTGCTTGGTCACTTGCGAATTTACATAAAATACTGTTAAAAGAACTTTGCAAGGAACTTTCCCAACATGGTTATCTAATCAACTAAGGAGAGATCACAAAAACAAAAAAAATTGCAATATTTTCAAAAAATGACATCAAAATTCTGGCCACAAAATGTACTCGCTTGCAAATCGAGAACCACTGTTAGAACTACAACAACAGCTAGAAATGATGTCATATATTAAGTCTACAAAAAGTTAGCTGTAAACTCTTCCTTTTTCTCGAGAGATTTTAATATAAACATAAAAAAATAAAAGCAAAATGCTTTAGAAAAAGGGTTGAGAGTTGACGTGCTTACGGTATTGTTGACATACCAGCCGCAAGAAGATGAAAAACTTTGTGATTATTGTACACATACATACATACATACATGCACCGATACAGCGAAAAGGACTCTATGAAAATATTGCATGAGCAAAAAGAAACGCAGAAACGCGTAAAAGTTAAACCAAAAATATGTACACAACAAGAGCTTATGGCAGCAAAACCCGCCGTGCCCGCCATGCTCGCCGTATTCCCACTCCGACATTTGCAGAAGAATGCCAAGATGTTAGTCTGTCCTTCTTCGAGTCTTCAAGCAAAATGGGAAAAACTGGCAGAGAGAAAACGCCAAAGGGAAAAATAACATATTTTCATTAGATTCGTCGTCATTTGCCGTTGATGGCGGCATGAACGGGGAGTTTCGGTTGAAGTGATTCATAAATATTAGCAGAACGTGCAGCAAAGATTTAAAGTTAATAAACTTGTCAAAAAAGAAAATATAAAAGAAAGCAACGAAAAGAAAAAATGGAAATACTTTACCCGAGTTTTTACACCATTTTATGCGTTGATATCTTATGATGATGATGATGATGATGATGATGATGATGATGATGCCGATAATGATAACAACACAAACACGCAAATACTTTGCCGAGGTTTACATTCTCTGTGATATGTTTATGTTAGTCAAAGTAATTTGAAATTCATACAAGTTGAGTAAATATTTATCAGCGAGAGGAAAGTATGTTTTCAAAATTTTTCTTTTATTAAATTTTATTGAATTGAATTTCATTTTTCGCAAACCTTTATAGATTCCTTTAGATCAATCAATTTCTTATATTTCATTTCTATATTTTCAATAACTTTTCTCTACATGTGTATATATATATATATATATTGTATATATATATATATATATATATATATATGTATATGCGTAGAAATTCTCATTCAATATCTTATGCTTTAACACAGTTCAGTCACGATTTCATTTCATATATACAAAATACTATGTTATACATGTACGTGCTTGCTTAGGAAATATTTTAGTTTATTGTTAAGCTTTATTTGTTTTATTTCTTTCATGATATATATATACATGTACATGTATAGTAACTTATCTATCAAGAACATTGTCTACTGACCTCGCTTTTAGCTCTTATAAGCTGAAAAAAGAAAAAATCTATATAATCCTGGAGACTTTGACATCCCAATCACCCCTAACTAATAGATTAAACATTGAAAAATATTTTACAATTGAAAACCGTTTCACATTGAAGTTTTACGTGGGCCTCGAAATATTTTTATATCAATATATTATAGATTGCTTTTCAGTCGATTGTGAGTGAAAGCTAATCTATTAATCAAATAACGATTTTATATTTGAACTCTGGCTATGCCGAAAGGCAGACAGACGCAAGGATGGACCGATAAAAAGTTATAGGTGAAAATTTTAGACCAAACAACAATACGTCGGGAGGTTCAACAAGTCATTTTGTTTTTTTCCCCAACAGGGGGCTTCAATTTTTTTTTTCATAACCAACTTTACACTTAAGCCGCATAATCAGTATATTTTTACAGATGATATAGAAGAGTTTGCATGGAAAAACACTCGATTGATTCTACGCAGTAGAAAAACAGCACTGTCGGCATGTTTTGCTTTTTTACTATCAAAAAAAGAAAAATGCTATTATCCGATGTGGATGCAGCAGAATAATGGACAGAAAGCCGGCACCAAAGTTGGTTTGCAAAATCTCGATCCGGCAATTCCGATCTTGAAGATGCATCACATTCTGGAAGACGAACTCGTGTTGATGACGACAAAATAAAGGTATTCATTGATGCAAATTTCCGAATAATAATTAGAGATCGCTGAGAGACGTCACTTTAAGAAAACCGATTTTTATTTTCATAAAAAACAAAAAGAAATTATTTGTGAAAAACCTAATAAATACTTTGTGGAACCTCTGTCGTATTTTTTAAAGGTAACGACTGGAAAGATAGATTTTTCACCATTTGCTCTCGAGACGTACATTATTTTGTTAATCGAATTCAGGCTTCCTGCGCCTGTCGTTTCTAGATTAATTTCTAATCTTTGAAGCTTCCTATGATACACAAACTGAATTGAAAATGTTAAAATTTCATCGCCTGTCAAACTTTTGTACGTTTGCAATGATTTAGGGGCTCACCCGCAGATCGGTGTTATGCCTTCTCCAAGTGTGCTTCTGCGCGAGATATGTACATGTTTTCTTTCCCCTTTATTTTCTTTCCTCCTCATTATTTATTTATCGCGGTAAGTGCATTGTTTAACGTACATTGGCTATCTTGAAAGCGAACAGAGGATCAATAGAGAATACTATATAGCGTTATTAGCACGTTTGAAAGAAATTGCATAAAAACTGCCCGAAATGAAGAAGAAAAAATGCTCTTTATCAAGATAACGCATCTTGTCACAAATTGACCACAACAATGGCATATTTCCTCACTGATCGTATTCTCAACCCAGATAAACGCCCAGCGACCATTACGTATCCGCGATTCGTTTGTGCTGGTTTCAACTGCTGGTTCGACGAACAAGTCCCACGAAAACTTTTAGTTATTAAAAATGAAATTCAAAAAAAACTCTATAGAGGTGAAGAGAGTCGCGCAAATAGCTGGCTTTGAAATTACGTTTAGCTTTATTTATAATATAAGAAATACTAGAAAAAAAGAAAAGAAGAAAAATGTATTTAGGATTAATTTAAACACATTTACAACGGGAATAATTAATCATTTGCAGAATGGTAATTAAAGATAAACACTACACGGGTTTTTCTTCTAACATCAGTATATATACATATATATATATATATATATATTTCAGATTATTTTGACATAATGTTTATTAATGATTTCATCACGTTGCCAGTAAACGACATTTCAAACCGTGTTGCTATATGTATGAATGAATGTATGCGTGCAGATTACAAAAATATGCACACATTCGCTTATGCATTATCAACTAAGTTAAAATTAATTGAAATTTCTATCAAGGTCTCTATAGCTCATCGAAGAGAGAATGTTTTATTTTTAAATATTTTTCATTTCTAAAAAGAAGGTCTTCCATGGAAAATTGTCACAAATATGTTTCTCATATGTCTGGGTCTTGCTGCACATTGTTTTTTTTTTTTTT
>CCAG010005606.1:0-33216 GCA_001077435.1 Glossina morsitans morsitans
TAAAACAATGTACAGTAAATTTTCCATAAAACGTGAAAACATGCTCTGTTATGAAAATGTTCAATATAACTGAAGTAAGAAGAGCTAAATTGATATGATGTATGTTAATAATATGAATGAATGTTGCGCTACATGCGTGTTACGTCTGCGTCTCAATTTGGAAAAAAAGTCCTAAAAGAAATTAAACGGGAAGGTTTAAATGGAACGACGAGCTTATCATTTACATCGATTTCGATATTTTCCCATTTTCTAGACATACTCGGCCGTTGCATCAACTATGGAATAGTTTTAAATGTTTCGTGACATATTTTCTAACCGGGAAACTCAAATGATTCATTTTTTGTTTTTGTTTATATATTGTATGCATAAGTTCATGTTTAGCATACCTAGTGACCGATAAAACGCACCCAATACTGTTAAGTTTACATATATATATGTATATGCACTGCATAGACATGCGGAGAAGAACAGTTGTTTGCTTGTGTGTATTTTATGGAACATGTAAAATTAGATGTGAAGAAAACAAAAACATTCTTAGACAAATGTTTATGTGTATGTCTATGCATATACGTATACATGTTTATATATATGTATGATTGTATCTGTGTTATAAAATTGTTTATGCAAATTATTCATATTGATATATGGCAAATTTTTTTTTCTGTTCTTTTTTTTGCTTTTTGCTTTTTTCTGTTTACTGATTTGTTTGTTTTTACGCTAAATGAAGACTTGTGTTTAGAATATTTAATATCATTTATAATAAAACGTGTAAGCGTGCGACAGATTGCAGATACGTACCTATAAGCGGGAGCAATTTGCACATTTTCAGACATGCTATAAGTCTATGCTATTTGTACGAGATTGTGGAACGTACGGTAGTGTAAGGTGTGATTTATTAAATATAAAACAATGTACAGTAAATTTTCCATAAAACGTGAAAACATGCTCTGTTATGAAAATGTTCAATATAACTGAAGTAAGAAGAGCTAAATTGATATGATGTATGTTAATAATATGAATGAATGTTGCGCTACATGCGTGTTACGTCTGCGTCTCAATTTGGAAAAAAGTCCTAAAGAAATTAAACGGGAAGGTTTAAATGGAACGACGAGCTTATCATTTACATCGATTTCGATATTTTCCCATTTTCTAGACATACTCGGCCGTTGCATCAACTATGGAATAGTTTTAAATGTTTCGTGACATATTTTCTAACCGGGAAACTCAAATGATTCACTCTTTAATAACAATAATTATAAGATCAATAGTAAAACAATGATGATAACAACAAGAACAATAACAGTAATAATTTTATTTTTGTTACTATATTATAACTTATTTAGACCAAAGAAGAAGAAGAAAATTATGAAATGAAGACTATCGCTTTCTTTCTTTTCAAGTTAAGCTAAACGGATGGTCCAATTGTTTTAATAAAGTTAACTATTTTATTGATACTATGCGCTTCAGGTGCTTTCAAGAAGAAAGCTTCGGTGTTCGCAAGGTACAGATTTATTCGTAAGATTTTGTCAATACTTGCAGATTCAAGGTTTCAAGATTTCTTCCGAATCCACGTGCACCTAGCCGTAGTATGACCAAGGGCAATTCTTGAAAACATTTGGAACGTGATTTTCTCGATATTGATAGGATATAGTGGCGGAACGAGACCACGATTAACATACAAGTGGATGATAATATGAATGTTGATTTTCTTCATCTATTTTCTCTTCACTTTTTTTTTCTAATATGTTATGGCAGGTCAACCTTTTCTCATTGTGCCGTCCGTACTTAAAGATGCCGAAGCCCGGAACTTGGCTGCTGGCACTGCCGTTCGGTATCGAAAAAAATTATAATTTTGTCTCCGCAAGTGGCAAGAGAACTCCTTATTTTCTTGATGGACTTCCAAATGGAATTTGAAGAGTCACCGAGAGCCGATAACTCCACAAACTATCGGTGATAACAATTCTTTTGACTTTGGTTTTGCGAATATGGTTTATAGCCTGAAGAATTGCTGTACCTTGGACCGTAAATGTTAAAGCGGTTTCGTCTAGGATACTACTAACTTGGACCTGGAGGACCTTCTGCTGCATAAGGTGGCCACGCTTAGAGTTGTCTGATAAAAAAAGATGCTAACCATTTTTTCGAAAAAGTCACTTTTCTCTGCGATAAGATGTGTGAAGACGGGACTTGACGCGTATTCTTTTTTATCTGTTGAGATTGAAATATCACAAGACTTGAATTTCAAAGTTCGCGGGGGTTTGCAAATTGCAAAATTTCGGGAGACGGAAGGGGAATGGTTGTTTCTTTCGCAACTTGCCTGCAAGAGTTAATTGTGGATTGATATCTTGTGATTTTTTTTTGATAATAATAGCTGTCTTCACGTCTTCCCCGAGCATTGAATTGCTAGAGTTGGGTAGTGTGAGAGTAATTTTGGCTTTAAATTCGTAGACTCTATTTGCCTAGGTTGGAATAAAAATAATAATGATGTAATAAAATAATGAAATAGTATAGTATATATAGTAGGGTGTAATAACAATATCAATACTACTCCCTAATGGTGATAGAAAATATATTAATCGAGGTTGTTAAGAAACTCAGTACGAAAGACGCCTGTCTGTATAAAACAAAAGCATTAGATTAGAGTAAATGCATGACGATAGGATTCTCCAATGGATGGGTTTCCGGACCGAGTGAAATCTCCAAAGGTACCGCCTTCAACTTCGGGTTGACGCGTTTACATTTTTACTTAATAAATGTATTTACCATAAGAAATGAGTCCAATGTGGATATCTGCTTGACTTATTTTTTTACTTACAAATTTTAAAAACAAATTCATGTTTTATATACGTATATCGATTGGAGTATGTATGTGAATGTGCCTATTTATAGCAATCACACTTAAATTATCAGTGATTTGTATGACAGTACAAATTATCCGACGGCTTAAGCACGGTAAACATTAAACTCTATATGGCTTAACACACAGCAACCACTAAAATGTAATCCTGACCGAATGGTTGCCGCGGCAGTGTACGGCTACAAAAATAACAAAAAATTCAAACAAACGATTGAGTCTTATATGAAATGATGGGGAATATTGATATATCTAGATACATAAACACACACAAACACACACACAAACACACGCGCATATACAAAAAGTCTAGGCGCACGACAACTAGTTCAAATGAATCTGAAAAGAGGAAAACAAAAATAAAAATAAAAAAAAAACCAATAGCAGCAGCAGCACAACTGTGAAACTATGAAGATCAGTAACACAAGAACTAAAAAAAAATAACAAAAATATTGTTAGTCAGAAAAAGCTGAACTAAAGTATGTTCGTTACAGCTACGATTTGTGTTTTTTCTTTCGTTTTGGTTTGATCTGTTTTGTCCGTCTGTCCAATGCTGTGCAGTCAATAGAAAAGATATTTACACAAATTTGTAAGCGTAGGTCGTTTTAAGCGTTTATTGAAACTTTACTCCCGGTATTGATCATAGATAATATTGTGAAAAAGAAGTGACAAAAACATAAACATACTTATAAACATATTATGGAGTGGGGTACACACAAATGCCGCTGTGTTTATATAAGCTAGTAGTTGATATGGTTTTTTTTTTTTTTGCCACTCAGTGAACTTGGTTTAGTACACAAGTTTGTTGCATTGTAATTTGCTTTTTTTTTATTAATAATTTATTAATAAACAAACAAGCGATGAAAAAAAATGTGGCAGACTTATCTTCACTTGAGGACAAATTATGGATGCTCAATAGCTTAGACATATGCTTAAAGTGTTCCCGGGATATGCAAGCATGGGTATTGTTCCTTTGTATTTAATGCTCTCGAAGAAAAGTCATTTAAGTTTCGTCGTGAAAAGCTATTTAGTAAGCGGTGATAGAGATAGGTTCTTAAGATTATTAAATAATACGTCCCAGAGCAATTGTGGATTGCGGGGAAATGGTCGTCGGCATGAGACTCGCAACTGCCAAGTCGGTGTTTGCGGATTTGAAGTACACATTAAAATAAAGCAGATGAGCAATAAGCACAACAAAGCTTCACAGTCCTTTCAGGCGTAGCTGCATGTTCGTTTCTCCATCTGTCCGTCTATCCAAGGACAAAAGACTTGCGACTGCCACGTCAATGTTCGCACAATCGAACCTTATGTTGAAAAAAGGAATAAGCGACAAGCAGGAAAAAGGTTCACCTACCTCAGAAAGTGTATATGTTTTCTTGACTAGTATCAAGTTCGAAATCCATTGTGGCATGTACGTTTGTTTTTCTGTTCATCTGGGCATCCGTATCACCGAAGCCATAAAACTGGCGAGGTTAAGTTAAGTTCGCGGGTTCGCCACTCGAAGCGGTAGACCATATTCGATTAAGTTTTAATTGAAAAACTTTTTACTTAAAATATTCTTTTCGAACTTTGCGATTGCCTCTGATCAATGGTTTTCTCTCTAATGACTAGAATATGGCATTCAATTATAGCCGGAATAGATTAAGTAAGTAAATAAAAAAAGAAAAATTCAATATCTTCCTGAGGAGAGAAAAAACTTTGTCTAAACATATCTATTGCCTAACGAGAGATTTCGCTGATTTCTATTTAAGGCTATGATGCTGGTATTGTACAAAGTGTGCAGAGTTCATCCGGTTTAGTTCCATACCGTACCCACAAACTTGAATGAAAGACAAGAACTCAAAAAGCTTTGTATTCGCATCCCTTAAAACTCAGATGAGTTAACAATCTCCTCTAGAAGCTCGATGTTTTTTTTGGGCCTTGCAAGTCATTCGCAAACCTATTCTCTGATACTCATCTTTATTTAATTGTGAGCATGTTTGTGAACGAATACCATCCGCCGTTTGTTTCTTAAATGTAAAACTTTGGAAGATCGGCCGACGGACATAAGAAAATTGTAAAATCCGACCATGGTTAAGAGCGCGGAATAACAATCGCAAATGGAACGATAAAGTGAATATGCTTTAATTCTTACTGTTGATGATATAAAAATGTTTTGCTATTTCTATTGTTGTTGGGGCGATTTGCGACATTGTTTATACGATATTTTCATTGAAAATGACACAAAACAGTTGGCGCATAATATTTATGCAATTTTTTTCTTATTTATTTTTTGAAATTCATAACTTGTCGTTATAATGTCTGTTGGGATTACAACGCAACGACTACATGGTAATGAAGTTTGTGTTGTAAACTGAAAACCAGTAGATATGATATTTATAAACACACACACACACACACACACACACACACACACACAAACTTATACAACTTACTACTTCGGAATGACAGAGACATGCACATGAGTGTATTCATTGATCGATCAACATTGATTGTAGCACACAAATCGTTCGGAGTGCAAACGACATGCAAACTGAAAACAGAAAAGATTGCTAACAATAAGCAGCAACAGGGCAACAGAGAGTTCGTGCATAGACATATGAAGCTAGAAGCAAACAAACACCAACATAGCACAAGTAACAATCGTACAACAGCTTATGGTAGAAACACACCTTAGTTCGGTGAGTTCGAGATACTTCAAAAAATTATGACAATAATATGCAAGAAATGACAGTTGTTAGCAATTGTACTGTGTAGTCGCAGTATTCTTATGCACGCACAGCCGTAGACACAGACAACATAAACTATGAAAACATTCGCGCCCTCCCCCCGCCCGGCTCTTCATTCAATTCTTGTTGAGATATAATCATAATTTTGCATAAAAATCTCCATAACAGTTTATGTGCAATACATTGTCGCAATGCTACTGATGTCGTTTGTTTGTATTGCCTGGCTTTCTTGGTATTGTTAGAGTTGACGCTGAGTAGCGTTGAGGAGAAATGAGGTATCAATTACATATATGACTTGTTATATGTTATTGTTGCTGCTGTTTTTTCTTTTCTTTATATCTTTTCACTAAAAATTATGACTTGTTTGTGTAACGTTAATGATTTATAGTTGCGCGGTAGCAGTATTTTCTGAGAACGTTTATTGAAATATCGAACACAAGTATCGCACATATTTAATATGGGAACATATACGTTAACAGACCTCGTCCAATTATCATGACTTTTGTTTTCATTTTTTTCTTCTTTTTTTTTTTTTTAATTTATTAATAAAAGTTTAAACATTTTAAATGACATCGTTAGTTTAGTTTGTTTTTGTTTTTGTGTTTTTATTTTGCAAACAAATGTCACTTTTTTTATGCATAAATTAATAATCATTTTAATCGCGACCGTGTTTCAGCCATAATTCTCGTTTTAAATACTGATTTATGCGGATAAATTTAATATTTAATAAATTCTAAAATAAAAACAAAACAACAAAGAAACAGCAGCAAAAAAAAAAGAAAAAATAACAAACCAAGATTTATGTGTTCATTGAATCATAGATCAATGTGAACTGTTCACAGTTAAACTCATGTCAAAGCACCTGCTTAGCGGAATATTTATTTCATAAAAAAATATAAATAAAGCCGGAGATTTATTACACATATGTCTCTAGGTGTACATGTGTGTGTATATATGTGTTATGTGAATATGTGTGCATTCATATTTACAATCTAGACGATCAGATTTATTAAACAAAAGTTGCATAAGTCCCGGATTTTTCTTCAAGTACTTGTTGTCAATTAGTTTTCTATGTTCAACTGTGAAGACAGTTACTTGAACAAACTAAAATATATATGTATATATACATATACCTATATATTGACCTCCTATGGTTTTTGTGGCACTCAAATCGAGCTCACATTTGAAAATTATTAACACAGTTTATGTTAATATTTAACTAACACTTGCAAATCTACACTTAACTAACTATGCTAACAAGGCAGCTAACGACAAGTACGGATTACATAGGAAAAAGCGTGCACTTATAGAGTTTGATCAAAAAATTCGGGGAATGTTGCATTTTCGCAATTATTGCATGGATAGGAATTTTATTGAAAGTATTTTAAAATACCACGTGACACATCGATCGTATGTTACGAGGCATGTGCATTTGTGAAATTGCACCGTCTTAATAGCCACTTGATGTGTAACGCCGTGCTTGAAAGAACGGCTTGTGTGAACCAATTTGTCGTTTTCAAGATTTCTAGACGAAACTATTTGAAAAAATTGTATTATGGCATTTGGACAAAGCGCGTCCATTTTTGAGCTGATATCCATCTATTTGTATTTATTAAAGATCTCTTGTATGGTAACATCATACACATTTTAGCGTTCATTAATTAAAAGGAGAAATAAATAGTAAATTATTATACGATAGATTCGCTGAAATCTAGATTTGGATAACATAACTTCTTCTTCTTAACAAATTTAAATTCTCAACAAATATAATCTTTTATTTGGCAACAAAGTTCCACTTTTTACAATTTACAACGAAAATAATTGAAACAAAATTAATTGCACGGCCAGAATATGATGATGATATATATTGAGTTTAAATCATGTCAGCTTACGTTCTGAATACCGCACCATTAAGTTCCTGTTCAGTTTTGTTTCATCTTTGTCCTTAGACTGTAGGACGCGAACAACAGCCTGCTTTGCCCTGCTTTGTTTATATGTTTCAACTTGTTTTTTTTTCTTAAGACTTGTTAAGTTCAAGACCAAAAAATGTGTAATTATCTTCAGTATAGTTCTCTCTTACTTCAAGCAATGAATTTCACGAATTAATCTGTTAGAGAAATTGCAGGATACTGCTTAAATGAGAACGAAAAATTCCAAAAAAAAAAACATAAACAGATGAAATACAGTTTATTAGCGTAGAGTGAAGAATACCAAACAAGAAGACTTCAATCATAGCAGACTTTCTTCTCAATTCAATTCCCTTTTTTTTGGTATACATTAATAAATCTGAAAATGCATTAGCAAGTTTGGTAAATCGTCGTCGAAATGTAGTGCCTTGAAAAACGCAATATATTTAGTTAATATCAGTATAATATCCGCTTTTGTGCATATAAACGCACGAAAGCACCAAAAAATAATATGTAGAGAATGTAGCACAGAATCAAGAAAGGTAAAGTCGCAACCGTGTTCATTTGACAAAAGCTATGTTGAAAGTGTGATCAAGGGAAGCTAATAAAATATGTTTATAATAAATAGTCCGTAAATATGTTAATCAATGTTTTTAACTCGAATAGCTAATTTTAAGCTTTGTTCATATTTATTACTGATAGCGACACTTAAGATATGCGTATTAAGAACAAACCATATTCCTCTATATTAAATGTAACTAAGTAAATATATGTTTATATTGCGTTGCGTCCAGTGCGTTATGTGAACGTTTTGCAGATTTTATTTGTCGATGTATTATATTTTTAATAAAGTGTTAAAAAAATTTAAAAAAATTTAAAAAAAATTTCCTTCGAGCCGGATTTGAACCAGCGACCTATGGATTACTATTTCATTTCTATTCAATTCTACAGTCCACCGCTCTACCAACTGAGCTATCGAAGGCTCGTAGGACTGGTGAACAATAAATAATATAAGCAGATTACAAATTTATAATTATATTAAACACATTTTTATAAGTTTTAAATGCATTATAATTTATCTAATCCATCAGTGACTGTGTAGTCTTATAACATATTCTGACGATATATCCGTATATCCACATATGCATATATGGATTGTTGATTACTGTTACATGTTCTTATGTCTTTCCGTCTTTCTGCCGATATATTAATAAAGTTTTTCAATTACGCACAACTGCATGTTAATGCATATTTTTTTAGCCTATGGCAAAAAGTCAATTGCATCCTCAACAGCAACTTAAAAATCTAAAAATGCTAATTGTATAGATGAATAACGGAATTCATTTAATCCCATAGGCAAATTTATATGTTGACGGAAATCTTAACTACAACCACACGACTTTGTCTCAAGAAAAAATGCTAACCTCTGATTTTTTCATCGAGAAAGGACAAAAGGCTTAGAGACGAATCAGTAAAACTTTGAACTTGAACTTCACATTATTGAAGTTTTATTGTAATGGAGCCAGCTATGAGAAATAACTAAACCTAGACATGCTTATCAAAAGGGCTTTAAAGAGTTGGAAGAATCATCTTAAAGAGAAACAAATGATTTCTAGTCGTGTGACTAAAAGAAATCAATCTAAGCTAAACATTACTTTTCTCTTCTTTTCTTTTTTTAAGTAAGTGATTTTCTCTTCAAGCTGTTGTTATAGTTTGTACTTTGCAGCAATGGAAACATTCGAATGTACGAACGAATCATGTGTACTGATAATGTTGGTATAAATATTTCATCAAATTTGATCTAAAGAAAGAAAAGAAAACATTAAATAGATTGCTACTGCGGAATGTGTCTGAGACGTTTAAAATTTAAAAAACTTAAAGCACATGAAGATAAGACCTTAATTGAAATGAATTAGATGAGCGTTTTAATCCTCCTATTCTTTTGAACAAGGGCCCTCAGATTTCCAATTTTGAAGAGTATAATTGTAGTCGAGTTTAAAGGACGGTGAATAGTCATTGGTGAAGCTTACAAATGTACTCAGTATATCTGTAGTTACGATGATTTGAAATAATTCGTTCTTAATGAACTGGTGTCAGGGGGCAGTTCAATAGATTTCAGATTTGTGTTAGACCGATTGCAGCTAGAATTGGTTGCAACAACATTAACAACATTACATTCTAAAATTCCATGAACTTCAGCGACGATTAGTGTAAAAAATGCTCTCCGAATTTATTGTTTTTGTATTGATCTGTAAGATGCACGTGTAATAATTTTGCGACCAAGGATGCAACACACCTCACAGTAGATGTTGCAGAAGTTCAATATTTTGTCATTTTTTCCCACAAAGTTTTCGATAAGTAAGACACAATATGAAGAACTTAACGTACCATCTGAGATATTTACAAGATTTTATGCATTATTTCATTGTAGGAATAAGAGAAAATTTTAATTAGGCCCCATTTGTATGCACAATAGTTATGAATTCAAAAAGTCTTGTAGGAACAAAAAAATTCAACAACAACAACAAATGCAAGTGTTTTTTTATGATTATGTATCAGCTACAAATCTTTCACACTTACACGTCAAAAGTAAAATCATTCAATTACAAAGGCGCAGCATGTTTCCTCTTGACGTCGATGATTTTTTAATGCTTTCTACGGTAGCTTCTTATGAAGACACTAGTTGAATGCGCTAATCGATCGGGTCGGGTCGAGCGGTGAAAAGCTAATATGATCGGCGGTTCATGGATAACAACAGAGTTGGTGATGACTGATACTTAATAAACAAACAACTCCAACAACAAGTTATTTTTACAAAACATAACATATATACATATATACATATTTACATGAATATCAAGAATTTGGATGAACAAAAGGGGAATAAAACACACAAACAAGAACACACAAGCGCTTCTTCATTAATTCTTTGGTAAGCTAATAAACCGAAAAGATGATGATTAATAGAGTCTAGTAAATGTTTTGTGTTCATAAACAATCTTTTATATCCACCACCCTAAAAAAGGGGGAGGGTAGATAAAGTTATTACTTCGTTTGCAACAATCAGATTTTAAGCATCGAAGATCTTGAAGCTGGATTAAAAAGAGTTTTTCAGAAATTTCCGGGTGATGACTTCCTCTCGCTCTAGCTCTATCTCTCTTTCATCAGTAATCTGTACATGTCAACACAACTAAAAATAAAGCAAATTACACTGGAATGAGTTTCCTTCCCAATTCAATCCGTTCTTCACCATAGCAATCATAAGCAATCAAGAATATAAACTACTTACGTTCGCCTGCCTAGTCATCATTTACTTTATAAGAGCACCAACATATTGGGAATTGAAAGTTGTCCATATTACCCGAACTATTTCTGATTTCTATTCAAGAGGTCTGAAGTCGACCTACAGATTTTAACGAAATTGTTAACTTTAACTTTGTTTTTCTCAATACCTTGTGAACTTCTTTTTTTAACTATTATTTCTATCTTATAATTAACCATTCCGTGGATGCTCCTCATGCATCTACCACGGTGACGATAAGAGATAGGGAGTGGTCGCAGCCTACGGACATTATCTCCCGACCAACGCCTATACTTATTCTATTAGGTTATCGATGTATGACCATAATTAAAACAGTTTCCATTTTGATAGCTGGGTATCCGAAGTTCTCTTCAAAGCAAACTTTTTTCCAGTTCTATGAAATTTATACACTGGGACATGAAGATTGACGTTATCGTGTTAATGTTAAAGGTGGGTGTACGTGAGTGAGTTTAACATTGTCCAATGTTTTCTTGTCTACTTGTATCAATATTTATGTATAAACTTTTCTCTTGTGATTTATGTTCATTTTGAGCAATCTGTCTTCAATATTTCAAAAGTTTGCTTGAAGTAAATTTTTTACAAATTCTTAGTAAAATGTTTTTAAAAATGTATACAAATTTTTATGCTCGGATGAAATTATTCAAATTATATTTACCTTTATCACAGGAGAAACACTCTTTGTTTGATGATGACACAAACACGGCGAGAAAATCAACGAGAAATAGATACCACCTCTAGTGCCTCATACTCGTTCCCCCCCGAGTAGGTGGCGGACTGTTCAACTCTATTACTACTATCAAGAAAATATATAATTTGTTCAAATAAATAATGTAGGCGTTTCAAGTTCATATGGCACCTCTCATACCTTAGCGATCTGAACCTCTGCTACTAGTCAAGCAGCTTCTTCAGCCTTGTGTACTGCTTTAAGAAATACTAACTATCAGAATCCAATATATATACGGTTAAATAAATATATATACATATATATATATATACATACTAGATGCACACTTTTCACATTTGTATATTTGAAATGAATTAAAATATTATAATGTGCGTGTTTTTGTGCAGTTATCCGACATTTTCTTAATATTATACGGGGCAAGTTAATCTTTATGAGATGTTACTAATTAATAGAAAATTAATTTAGAAATCTTGATAAGAAATCTAAATGCTAAAGAAAAAAAGTGTGAGGGATGGAACAAAGCGGCGTCTTTTGACTGTTACCGTTTTACGCCCCCTGTTGCCTATAGCACAAAAGAAGAACAAAAGTCTAATAACGCGATAATCACATTGCGAAGGTACGGCAATTCAAGGGTGTTGAAGGAGCTTAAGTTTATGCAGCCGAAGAGTCCACGTAGTCGACTCAAGATAACAGCACAAATACTAATTTACTACAATCTAATAACATGGGTGGCTTTAAATAATAGACGACTTTTATGCGGTTAAGAAGAGGGCACTATTTTACCTTATTTCCATGCATAGGCTTATACTTTGCTGAAACTCCTATATGAAAAGAGGTTGAAGAATATCTCCATCTGATTTAAATTTAGGCCTTAATATGTTTATATGTCAAATCGTTATTATAAGAAGTGGTTCAAAAAATAGTTTCGTCCAATCTAAACTTTCCACATTTACCAGTGACCATGGACTCTTGTCAAATGGTATTAAAAATGGATAATAGTTTTCGTAAATGCCTTCTTGAAGCCAAGGCATTATATATGTAATAGTCGCAGAAGTGATTCTCTGCAATCCGATTTCTAGGACCATCTTATATCTTAGTGTACCAAACTTCAAGCCAAGCTGGCACATTCACACTTGAATGAGTTCAAAATTATTCCTAATTGTTCACACGTTCCACTTCACTGCAGCTGTGATGACGTACAAAAATATTATTACCCCAAAAAAACTTCAGTTCAATTTTGAAATTAAAAAAGCCATAGCACGATATTTGAACTTATAAATAAATAATGTAAAAAAATGTGTTATAATTAATAACACAGTAAGTAACGATAATATTTCATAATAATAATTAATGCTTTGCCTTCTAAATTTTTGTAATTAAAAATTTTAAATAAAATAAATTTGACTGACTATAAGTCGACATTGTCGGAGTTGATGTAAGAAGTACAGTATCGACATATAGTCGGCATAGTAGTGCACAGGGTTAATAATAATAGTACGTTTGGATCCGTTTTCGATATATAAACAAACCCCTCACACGTTAATCTTAATATTCTAGTTGATCAAAGATACCTATACCACTATAGCGAATTTCCGTTGAATATTTTCATAGAGTAGAAGTGTTTTTGCAAATCTGTGCTGGTTATTAAAAAATCTACACAATCGCTTTCTGTGTTTATGTCAAAAAAAGAAAAGAAATATTTTTAAAAATCATTTTACAAACGATAGGTCGGTCATTTAACACCTTTCAGTTAACCAAAAATTTCCCTGTAATATTTAAAGCATATGCGTTTTTATTTATTTTGATTTTTTTTTTGCATTTTTTGCACTCGCTCTCCCTCGCTCGCTCCGTCATATTATATTTTCAAGTACATTCATTCATACATTTGTACATATGACTTAATTAAGCCAAACAAATATTTTTACACTGTGTATAGTTTCTGCTTAAATTAAAAAAAAAAAAAACAAAAAAAAAAGAAAAAGTAAAAGTAAAAAAAAAAAAAGTTCAAAAACAGCGTAGGGAAAAAAATGCTCTGTTTTAATAATTGCATTACCCGCACTTACACTACCGCAATTTTGCACTGCGGCATCAATTGTCAATTGATTTTGTGGTAATTTTGTAGTACTGTTCGCCATGTTGTTGTGTTTGTGTTTGCACAACTACAATTCAATTTTTTTGTTTTTTAAACATGAGCATTATTTTTTCTGAACAGTATTTACACGTGCATGCATATGTGACTGTTTGCATAAGTGTTTACATTATCATGTTTGGTTAGGGTCACGCCTACTTGTTAGCTACTAGAGTTTGCCGTTTGTTTGTATTATTGTTACGGATGTAAAACGCCCTATATTTTTGTTGTTTTGATGATGATGACAGGATATATAGGATATATAGTTTTGTTTTGCTTTGTCCATAAGCTTTTCTTACGCTTTTATGGCCACAATGTTGACCAAGTGTTGTACAACATTCATTTCATAATGCTGTTGTAGTTGTTATCATTGTTTGTGGCCACTTTTTCAACACTATTGTTAAACAAAAGTGCGATTTTTTTACTGCCGTTTCATACATTAAATATGTATCTCTGCTTTTTTCCTGTCCACTTTGGCTAACCAATGTGCAAACATTTTTTTTATATTACTTTATTATTGGTTAATAAACAATAGTTTTTTCTTTTTTCTTTTTTTTTTGGTGATATCGTATTTCAAAGATTTACAATTAAAATTTTCGTATTGTTTTTTTTTTCCCTCTTCAATAGATTATTCAGTTCCCACGTCATGATTATAAAAAAAAAGTGTCTCTTTAGTTGTTTTCGAAAAACCAAACAGAAAAGAAACGACAAAGCTTTATGCTTCCATAGGCGAATGGGCACTCGCTACCTTAAGCAAATAGTAATCGGAAAGTCTCTAATTCTACACATGACCCGTCAGGATCATTATTGTAGTTAATCTCTGGCATGTTCCTAAAAAATGTTTGTATGAAAGTGTGCAGTGATATTTGCTACGGTCTGGAACTTATTGCCGAAAATAATCGTTTTGGCAGTCGGAGAAAGACGTCTCCAAATGGCTTTCAGGTTCAAAATCTACAGCGCCGTAGTATTGCTACTATTGCTTAACATCTAAATTTTAGTTAAAGTTACAGAAAGGAGAAATAAGAGAATGGATTGACGTACAGAAAGACAAACGGTTAAATAACGAGGACGGGGATGAAAGCGTAATTGAGCTAATTAATAGGCAATCGGACGGATGGACTAATACGATGGATGGAGGGAGGTATTAGTGAGCAGATGGATGAATGCAAAAACAACTGACCACAGGTCGTCTTTTAAATTGCCTCAGATTTTTAAATTGCCTCCGATATATTTACTCTACAGTGAATGGCAAACATAACGACAAAACTAATATTCCTCGGTGATGGTTATAAAAATTTACATGTCAAAATTTCACACGCTTTAAATAACGTTTATTTTCATAATAATACCAAGTGACACACATTCTCTACGAGTTAACAAAAAAGTTTTGTATACATTTGCTACCATTCGAAGCTCATTTATATTCTGTGTTCAAAATTAGAGTAAAAGCCATATATATAATCAACACATCGGAGATTATAAAGTTTTTTATTTTATTCACTACGAGAAATTTTAAATTTTATGATTTTTAAGCGAAAAATTCCATAATCATTAAGCGATATATGGAGCGGACTCAGGTACCAACGCAGTCACATGAAATATTTGTTCAGCTCTTGTTATGTCAAATATTATTTCTTTTTTTATTTATTATTTTGTATACTAAACTGATGTATCATGGCTGGTCGCTGATAGGAAAGTAGCTCACTTCTTTCGATATCTGTCATCAACGATCTTGAAATCAAAACAAAAACCGCACATAGCCACTTTTGTTTTTTAGCCGCCGATGTATGTGCATAAGAAGAGATATCTTTTCCTTTCCTTTGTCAACAAAGTCTTGTGCGCTAATTTTCTTGCTTGTTTTTTAATGCACAGAAGTCCACATAACGGTTAGCAAAATTATTTTCTAACGCATAGAAGTCTACATAATGATGGGAAAAATGATAAAAACTCGCATTTCAGAACAAACTATAGCTGAGAGCAGTAGCGGACTGAACACTCTCGTAAAAAATAGTCCAACCGAACTAATGTTCGAGCGAGATATGATAATAATGAAGTACAATAGGCGGCCTGCCACACCAGGAATCGAACCTGGATCTTCAAAGCATTTGTTCGACGTCCTAACCACTAGACTATGTGGCAGACACACGACTTTTAAGAATTGCTTTCTAAATCTTAAAGGCTTGCGATAAGAAGAGAATTTAATCGCTAATATTCAAGAAATGACTAAACCAATAAGCGTTGCTATGATTAACAGTTAGTTCCATTTTGCTCCCAATTTATGCCTTTGCATAAAAAAAACTAAGTTCCGCTCGTTTTATGCAGTTTGATAATAATTCATTTCGGCAAAAATATTGACATTCCGTGCTGAAGTTTTTATACGTGCCTTGATTTTCTGTTTGACGTTATGTTTGCATTATTTTCGCATAAAAATAGAAAACGAAACATACAATTTTTACCTGTTCATGCGGGGTCTGTAAAACAATTTCACTGGATCTGCTAAATGCAAAAGCAAAGGGGGAATAATGTGATTTTGTGTAGAAGTAAGAAAATCATTTCCCTCAAGACAATTTACTTTATAAATTATTGAAGCTTTCGCTTTTTTCAACAGCTCTGACGCTTTCCGAAATTTATTTCTTTTCTATTGGGCTTTTCATCGCAAAAAAAAAGAAAGCGAATTTCGAATGGATCCGAGAAAATCTTAATGAGACATGAAATACAAAAATGCACTGAAAACTAAGCTCAAATTTGGTTGACGTAGCTCGGTTTCCTTAACTATTTGGTTACAACTTTTCTCTAGAGAATCTGATCTTTCACTGATATTTCACTGTTTACTTCCACAAATATATTGCAAGTACTGTAATGTTAGTTGACGGTATTTGCTTAACCTCTTGAAGAATAACTTTGTCTAGTCCTCTATAGGACGAAAATCGCTTAATTTCGTTTTTGTTACGATTTATTCGTTGCACATCGAAACGATATGTGAAAATATACTTTAAAAAAGCAAAAGTAACGTACATATTATTGATGCGTGTGAGTGATAATTGATAAGTGAAAGCATGTCATAGATATTTTTCACATTTCTCATAAACACAACGAGTTGGTTTTACACAATTTTTCTCGCGATTTCTTGGAGGACTTTCCCCTTGCTTTTTTTAGGATAATAATCTGGACAGTATCTCCGGTTCCTTATGATTGCATTCGCTCAGGCGCCGCACTGTACCTGCAATGACAGGTTATTGTAACCTCATATTTGAACCCTCCAATTTAGGAACATCTCTCACTTGAAAGGCTCTAATCGAAGATCTCTGTATACTACTTACCACTACGTTTAAATTTAAGGGGTGTAACCGTTTCGTTAAATGTTTGAGAATCTGAGGGTATCGGAAAGGTATCCGATAGCATACCCAACATTCATGGTTGATCGTCGGCTGCATAATTACCAAGGTCGGGAACGATAAATGTAGGCACATATGTGAGTTTTTAAGTTTTTTACAAAATAAAAATTAACCGCACTTTTCTTCGCCAAATTTCTGGGAATTTTTACAATTAAAACTATATTTAAAATATCCATTTTTATTTTTATCAAATATTGACGACTTGTTCAAATAATCCAATAGCAGCACTGACTGACGTAGCAATATTACCCATATCGCACTCCGAGCTGCACACTACAAACATAGTTATCTGTGAAGTCAGCCCCTAAGGTTTGCATATTTCTTGTTAAGAGATATTGTTATGAATGATTTGTTATTAAATTTTTGTTCTTTTCATTAATCACAGTAATTGTTAATATTATTATTATTATTATAACTTTTTTAATAAAACAAATTCTAACAACAATTTGTACGCTAGCAACATAAGCTGTTGGCTTTCACAACAATTATAAGTCAGTCTTCGGGTGCTCAAATCTCAAACGCGGTAGACTTGACTTTGGTCGTAGCTATAATCAGTGCACTGGCGTTCAAGACATCACACTTGTCGAGTAGGCACATCCACTCCTCCTGTCTCCTGTCACCACCTCGCTAGCCTTTCTTTTTTCTGACCATTAACAGAGCAGGGACAGTGAGTAAAAGTAAAAAGAAAACCAGTCTACATGTTTGCCTGAGAGCATCCATACGTTAAGGTACACAATTGCTTATGTATGATGACATACTTCCGCACACATATCCAGCACTCAATATTTTTCAGAAATTATATTTCATTTTAATTGAATTTCTTAACCCGTCGTTAGTTTTTGTCATATCATAACCTAAAATCTATCATTTCGTTTATTTCTAAATCTCATAAAGTGCTATTCACTTACATTTATATCTTTCTATTTATGGCATTAACGTACGGTGCATATGGTTTTTGTCAAAAATGAAGCAATAAATCTGTTGACGGCATTTATTATTGAATTTTAAATTTAACAAAACTTATCGTTCGTCATAAATGGAGTTTTCATATGTGCTAAGGGATATTATTTGATTTGATTTTCTTTTTTTTTTTTTTTTTGGAATGCTTTCTGTAACGCAGATAATACGTTAATGTGTGCTAAAGAGAAGGATATCTTTAGAACACAGAGGCCATTAAAAGGAGGTTATAAACGGATACTTAAATAGTAATACTAAAAATTAGGGAGGATTTGCTGAAATGTTTTAAAATCAATATGCGATTATTATTTTACACGAGCACACACACACACACACGCACGCACGCATTCGGCATACTAACTGAAAACTGATCATTTCGATACCATGGCAAAACGGAAGGACATTTTAAATGAAAAACACAAGCGCGTGTCGTGTTTTGAAAAATAAAACCATAAAAATGCGTAAAAATTCAACAAATAAAACTTTTGTATAAAAACAGAGACAAAGACAATAATGATAGATTTTAACACAATGTCCTCTTCGACAAGCAATAACAATAACAATAAATGCGAAAATGTGAGAGGTCGCCACCACCATATGCAGGCCTAGCTAAACCTTTAGGCATTGGACTGCTTAATGAAGGGGAGGTTGGCTACATTCTCTGACTGACCTAAGGTCAAATGCCGTACAAAATATTCCTGCTGTTTTGATAGCTTATATATATATATATATATATATATATATATATATATATATATATATATATATATATATATATATATATATATATATATATATATATATATATATATATATATACGTATATAGATATGTGCGCGTTAGTTAGTAAACGCGGGTGAGAAATACAGAAAATAATTCAAAATGTGTCATCCGTGTGTGTGCGTCTCATTGAGTATTGTGAAAATTGAAATATAACACATTTTCCAAAAACAACAATAATAACCTATGGAAACTATTGTTTAAAATTGACATATGGTCATATGATAAAAATAGTTTGTCCCCGTTCGGGTGCAAGAGCAATAATTTCAAATGAAAAATTTATGCGCTTACATACCTTACATGTGCGACAATTAATTCAAGTACTTTATGTATTTTCCTAAAACGAGAAACTTTATGAAATTTGATATTTTTATGAGCCTGCATGCATTAAACTAGAGTTGAGTGAAATGACCTAAAAACCACCCGTTAAACCAAAAATTTTAACCAGTCAAATGTTAAATGTTAAATATTGACATGCTCTCGATACGTCAACAGTGTTATTCCAAATTTAATCTTACATCATCTGGAATAATATTTTTCATTACATTCTTGTCTTACTAGCATTGAAGGAAATAGAAGGTGGACAGAAAGGTAATGTCGCTTTTGTTTTTCTCTTTAGAGTTTACATTAAGTTTTCCATTTCGGATAAAGAAACAGTGGCAAGAATTTCACCCAATTAAGACTTCAGAACACCATCTTTAGGGAAACCAAGCGATCATGCAAACTTCAGAAAATTCTCATTGACTTGGATCAAGACTGTTGCTGCCCAACCAAGCTGTAACAGTTTCCGGCACTTTATGAAAGGCGAGGGAAGCGCTTTGTGTGTTTCTCTTAATCGAACTCAGTTTCTTGTTGAAACTTCACTTACTTTTATTTTGCTCATTGAATGATTGATGATTCAAAAGCAGCTCACTTTTATTCCATTTTCCGTATATATCATGCGTACGCCTTGTTCGCCTGAGGATAATGAATGTAATCTACCTTTAGTTATCGTTCGTTGATTTGGTTGATAGCAAATTGAATGTGGCAGCGTCTCAAGGATACATCGCAGGCGTTCTTCCATTCTGCCAGCATGTGAACACTTCGAATGTTTTCGAACTAGACTATTGAATGCGATCCGCTTTCATTCCCGACTCCGCGATACGTTTGAAGGCAAATTGAATGTAACTGCGTCTGAAGGCAACACCGGAGACGTTACTTCCTTCCTTCTGTCATCACACAACAACCACTGAGAATAATGAACTTTTACTTATCATTTTATTCTCAGGTTGAAGGCAGATTAGATGAGATGTTCTGGCGTTGCGATCAGTTGCTAGTCATAAAAGGAATCAATGTATATTCCCGTTATAGTTGTTTCGATCTTGTACCAATTTTGCTATTCCGAGGGAATACTCATAAGAAAACACTTCGATGTCAGGTTTATTATAAAACAGGATTATTAAGTCCCAAAAAACACACCGACACAACTGCCTTGTAACTTGTGATGTTCCTGTGGCGTTGCTCAGAATCCGGCTATAAGTTTAGTTGCTTAACGGAGCTATTGCTTCGTTCCGGTGAATTTATTTTCTTCAATTATGCCGATCTCTCACAAATCGAAGATATTTTAGTATAATCGTCACTTGCCATGGATCCTGTCCTGCGCAAATTCTTCGATAATTTGTAATTACACTTTAGAAAGAAGAATAAAAAATTCCTGCCCACATCGGTCCTTAAGTTTCAAATCGATTTCTGAAAAGAAAAACAAACTCCTCTTTTGCAAAAGATTTGCCTTAATTGAGACTTAAAAACTGAATTACGCGTGAGTCAAAGCCATCGACCGACGTTTACAGAAAGAATCCTAATACTTTTAGAAATCCTTTAAAGCAAACGCATAGCTCTTCCTGGATGAAATGTCTTCTTGCCAACCTAATAAATGTATTTGAAGAAAGGATTTTTTTTCTTGCTTTTAGTCGTGAAACAAGCATTAGGACGTGTGGCACGTGCTGCTTAAGTCTTTAGGGTTAAAGAAAAATTAAAGAAGAAGAGGACGAGAAAAAAAGTAGGTGGATACGTATTGTGATAGAGAGCAATAACTTAAGAATAGGAAAGATGAACAATTGTTACATTTACGTCATTAGTTCAAAGAATGAGCACTCGGTAGGCGGCATGACTCACTTTAGAGATGGACACATTATATAATTATTAAAGCACAATCGCTAATATCGATAACAAAACTTATTCCAAAAAAAATTGTAGTTTTTTAAAAATATATGTTTATTGATGTCAACTTTTAAAAATAATAAAATAAATAAAATAAAATCATTTTTCTTTGTGGTTTACCCCATAATCCTATAAAAACTTCTGGCCCACGAAAAACACATCGTCATCCCGCCACTCGGTGTGATTTGATTTAATAACCGAAAATCGACCATCAATTAGTAAAACAAAACGACTATAAATTCACATATTTCTAAGATATCACAGCACACGGCCATTATCTACGCAAATGTTTATTTATATATGTTCACGATTTATATATTATAGAATATTATCATATGATATACACAAGCAAGAGCAAGGCTCGTATTGATTGGTTTGATGCTTATCATGGCCGCGGAATTTCAACCTTTTACCTTTTTATTAGCCAAGGTATCGTAGAGTGTTGGAGTCTAAGAACAAAATGTTAGTCCGAAATATATATCTAAATATATACCTCGTAAACCATACCGCGTTCAAAAAGTAAGACCAATTTTCAAGTTAAATGTCAGAAATATTTTCTTTTGTAAACTGATAGCACTATGTCAAATTTCACTATATATCTATATATATATATATATATATAGGCGTGTAAGTTGTCAACAAAAGTAAATGAAATGGTACAACATTGAGTCCATGTCGAATAAAAAATGCGTGAAGTTGAATCTGGAATCCAAAACTACAAGAAACTGGGTGTCGGTAAATATCGTGACGCCGGATATTGATTGCCAATCAGTCATTTACAGTAAATAAGGTATAATTTGCGTAATCGTATCACTAATCAAAAAGCGATTTATTTGAGTTTGAATTTTAGGCTTAAATAGCAGGGAGAGTCTGATAAATATGAGAGGAATAGGAATAAGTCTGCTGATAAGCAAAGCAGTTTTACAACAATTGAAAGGCAGTGGTACATAGAGAAGGTAGTGAAAAGCCTCAACAGTAGGAAAAGTGAAAGAAAAATGTGGTTAAGAAGCGTGTTTGGAGCAGAAATTGCACTAGAAGTGGTTCCCTAAACAAATTTACTTACGATTCATAAAAGAAGCCACAAATGTACATGTAAATGTAATCATCAATAATTTGTACAAAGATCTCATTTTAGATGCATTTCGAAAGACAGCCGGCCTTCTTTGTGTGGACAGTATAAGAAGAACCACTAACAAGACATGTGCTAGGGAAGCGTTGTTTCGATTCAATTAATTTATTTAGCCCACAGCTTATGATTTCTTGAATGAAGAAGATACTTGGATCCACATTTGCACAAAAGAAAGAGATAAGAACTTCTCCGTATTATGGTGCACATAACGTATGTGTTCAATATGTGGACCAAACCTAATGCGATCACGAACGAACTCCTATTTTTGCCGGCACGCTAACAATTCTCTTTCCCCTAACTAAGCTTTATTATGACTTCGGTTAGATGGTTGAATAGTTATTGTTGTATTTCTCGATTTTTGAACTTGAACATGTAACAA
This sequence comes from Glossina morsitans morsitans, assembly GCA_001077435.1. Taxonomy (NCBI): domain Eukaryota; kingdom Metazoa; phylum Arthropoda; class Insecta; order Diptera; family Glossinidae; genus Glossina; species Glossina morsitans. The sequence continues at coordinate 22,462 of CCAG010005606.1, forward strand.
ATCAAATGACTAGGTTAATACATTGTCCGCTTTGTAACGTTTTTATAAGGAAAAAATAAATTCTTAAAAATCTCTAAAACAAAAAGTCAATATTTTGTAGAAATTATACGACTCGTGCTCGTAGACAAAAGTTTACGCTTTGGTGAGTGTGACAGTGAATGTGTGCGTAATTATATACTAAGAGGAGTATCTTAAAATGCATATAGCTTCAGTATCACTTATGCAATGTAATTTATAACGAATCGAATAGAATGACATTTCAAACTAATAGCATCATATCATCATAATTTATATGCAAAACCCCTGGCTAAAGCGTACAAAGATGCTATTGCTTGTCTTCGCATATGCGGAGATATATACTTAAGTACATGATATCATAATTTATTACATTTATTCTACGCCTATTATTATTACAGGCATTTTCTACTAGCAACGACACGCACAAACATATATACGTTTATATATGTATGTTAATAAGCATCTCATCCCATTTATCTTTGGACTTTGTATCTATGTACACCATTTCTTCTTCTTCTTCTTTTTCTTGTTCTTCTTCCGCAATGTAAGCTGAAAATATTCAAAGTCTAATTTATTTCATGCATACGCAACGTATGCGTAAAGGTCATCACACAATTTAAGGTTAATAAGAGCAAATTTTAAAAGAGACGACCTTTTATACCTGAGAGTCAATTCATTTCAATTCATTTTATCGGATAATTTGTTTATCTAAATATCGTTTGCATTGATTTCGTGTACCTATATTTACTTTCTGTTTGATTTTGCGTTTTTCCGTTTTTTCTCCCTTAAACTATTTCGCTTTATTGATTTATTTTCATTTTCCCATAATTTATTCATTAATGTGTCATTCTTATCACGATAATTATTATGCTTCAAGTATTTTCAAATATTTAGTTACGATTTATTTGACTGTTGTCGTCTTTTCATTATTTTCTTGTTTAAATTTATGATTGTTGCCGCTTAACGTTCAATTCGGTTATGCTACATTTAATTTTCTACGCGTTAATGTCGTTTAAATCAATTTCCCTTAAAAAGAGAGGAGAAAATTTATGCATTTTCAAAAATTAATTAATTAACGATTAAGTTACTTGAAAAAGGATACTTTTTAGTAATCATTTAGAAACATGTAAAAACTTATATGTTAATCCTTTGGCTGAAGTATAAAAATCAGTAATTAACAATAAATTTTATTTAAATTTTATTAACAGCAGTTTGCTGTATCGTGAATTGTAAGCCGTAGCATAAGTTAGTAACCGCCCATAGGTCTCCTAGGGTTCTATATAGTACGAAATTGCCAAGAAAGTCACCGCTATCTATATATAGTTACTCGCCCGAAGATCCTTCGTTAGACAACAATTGAAAAAACGTAGACTCGAGTATTTAATTAAAAAAAAAAACCAATTGTGGCTCACTTTATAACGTCGTACTGATGGCCGAGGTCTTCCAACAGAAATCATGACGAAGGCGAAGGACGCCATAGATAAGGTAGGATACCAAGGCCTATGATCTATCCGTTCGGCCAGTAGGTTTCGCCCGTCCGTTCACCACTATAAGGGTAAAGCATGTGTATTTATTGTAGATGTAACCGTCTGTAGAGTGTTCGTGGAACACATATTTAAAGCCGACTAGCTAGCTCAGAAATGACATGTGCGTCGGTCTTTTGTTTATCGGAACGTAACCTACTTGAGTTCGTATAACATATTGATTGATTTCCTGTGAGGACTTCTATGCATACTTACCGACGTGGAGGAAATTGAAAGAACGAGTACAAATTTTAAAACAAATCTAACACGAAATTGTCAACAATTTCAAGTGCAGGGTTATTTCCAACTTAAGCATTTTTTTTTTTTTTGAATGATTTCCACTTGTTTCCTTGTAGGTAACCAGCCATCAGAGGAATTTTCCCTGTATGTGTAGGTACAGTGATAGTTAGAAAGAATTATTGGCTGAAAGGATTATTCTCCGATTAAAGTGCCGCCTAGTTTTAGCTTTTCGGAGTTATGGCTTCTTTAGTGAATAAAAGCAAATACATTGATATTGGAAGATACCCGCTGAACTTGTCGTAATCGATTTCTTTTATTTAAAACATATACAATATTACTTATAGGTGTGGAGACTCGAAATTACTCCATTGTGGGAATTCTTTTTCTCTTGTTGCTGTGTACTGAAGCTAACTTGCCGGGCCATCCAGGCATTCAAAATTTGCTTAAAATAGTATATAACTTACTCTCCGATTTTATCTTAACCCAATAAATTATCAAAACGCCTGTGGTTCGTTTAAAAAACTGTATAGAACCATGACCTTTATTAAATTCAAAATCCTTCTTATTAAATGAAGGAGCTCTAAGAGATGTAACTTAAACGTATAAATCGTAATGATTCACGCGACTCTAACGTTCACTAAATTTGTGAAACTTCGTAGAGAATAACGAGGGCTTCCCCTAAACTTTATCCTGTCTTCCAGTCTAAAGTGTCAGCTCCACAGCTTAGTCTGATCGTCTTCAATTGGTCCCTGCTTTAAACGGCTCCTCACGTTTATTCTTTACGCGGACAATTTCGGATTACCAAACTTACCTTCATCCAGTACGACGGCTTCAACTGTCATGATCGGCTGATAATCACATTCGAAACCACCTGATATGCTTTTCAGATTTGATGACCGCCCTGGCTACCGGTAGATTTATAACTAATCTGGTAATTATTATTTTTAAGTATATATTTAAGTATATTTAGACAGAGTAAGACAGTAAACAAGTTGATATATATAAAAAAATAGAGTAATAGAGTATATAGGGGTACAATATAATATAAGATTGGCATGTACGTTACAAGGCTAATACTAATAATAAGAAATACACGTATACAAAAGGCGTAAGATAATGTTATATAAAAGTAAACTAATACCAATAAAGAAAAGTATATAAAGAAAACAAACTAAGCCTAAGAGTGGGACTACAACGAGCCCGGAACTTCGATCCTCACAAAGGTAACGATTCAACTCTTCTTGGTTATATTAGGTATCATGTGGTCAGTCCGGCAGATCTGCGACATTTAGAGATAGCCAGTAAATGGTTAAAGGCGGCCAGCGGTGTAGAAGAATAAGTGATAGTACACCAGGCAGTGCAAGAGCAAATCCCTGTTAAATGATTGAAAATACTAAAAAATGCAACTTGTCCTATTAAAAGACTTAGGTACCCTGCCTTGATTGCTTCCTCATTGTCACATTTCGAACACTTATAAATGGAAAGATCCATTGTTATGTTCGGCATAGCAAAAATTACAGAGGGAAAGCGAAATTAGCAGCTCTTGTATGTAAAGTAATTAAACCAACTTTTCAAATGTACGAAGCAGTTAACAGAATATGTAAAAAATGCCATAACTGAAAAAATATCACACTTTGCTGAAAACGATGTAAAGAAAACCATTCCGAAATGTTTATTAGTAATTTCCCATAAATCTCTTAAAAGAAAGTAAAGAAAGTGTAAGGAGGAGGAGGAGGAGGAGGAGGAGGAGGAGGAGGAGTAAATTACTAAGGAGTCTTGCTTTCTATACCACCAGAATTGCTTATTTTTACAGTACAAATGTCATTAGAGGACACAGAAGCATACGAAGCATATAAGGTTTTCTATGGGAACTTGTATGAATGATAGCGTAGTGTCGTTATTAATCCAATTACAATTGTTTTTCAAACAGTATTTAAAAACATTCTTATAACTTTCTATACATATGTTTATGGAGGAAAACCATACGGTTGTACAGTACATTTTCTTTAAGAGTATTATTTATTTTCTTTGAGTGCTAAACATTAATTGTTTAACTCGTTTCATAGGTAAATAACTTACAAAATTTCTTTACATGCTCCAAAGGACGACTTTTGAAGCATTCAATTTCATATAATCCCGATTTTCACGCAGGAAAGCTGATGCAGCTGCTTAGCTATCACTTGAATATTTTCATTGTTTAAATGCACAAAAATTTGTTCACTTAAGTAAAAAGCCCTGTAAAAGTTCGCGCAATATTTTATTTCAATACAATTGCATATTTAAGGCTTCGATTAAATCCAATACGAATACATGCATCCATAATTGTATTTTAATAGAATTATATATAAAAAAATAAAAATAAAAATAAAAAGCACAGGAAAACTACAGACCCACTAGATGGACGTAAGTATAATGGCCTCGAATAATTGTCTGTTTAATCGTAATACATACACATGCATGTGTGTATGAAAAAATGTTTTCTATGTAAAAGTTCACAGCCGTTTATGTAACTAAGTAAATACATACACAAGCAAATGAACACATGGTATATGTACAATTATAGTGTATAAACTGGGATTAAATTACATTATCTTTTTCTTTATTTGCTTATTTTTTATATGCACTGCATTAAAAATGTATTTAAAACATATACGAATACATACATACATACATATGAGAATATATATATTTGTATAGATATTTCAATATACATATATACATATATATATATATATATATATAGAGATGTGAGTGCATTGGGTGTAACGATTAATAGTGTGAATTAGTTCTATATTGCGCTTCCAAGCTTTTTAGCCTGCCAGAAATTCTTCGCCATTCACTCTTCTCGAAGATTCTTTGCGAAAATGCATGTCTTTTGCGGAATTTATTTGAAATGACGCAGGAAACGACAAGAAAATTTATAATTCTTCGGTTAAATTCGCAGTTAACATCACGATGTTTATCGTACACGTTAAAATTTCGCTGCCAATCGCTCTCAATTTCCTTTCTATTTAGCGATCATCTCAATGCATTTATACCGACGTATCTTTACCGGAAAACGCTTTTAAATTACCATGAATTCTTCCTGTAGACATCGGCAGACATTACATTGTCCCTTTCCAACTGAGATTAATTGAATGCAGTTCGTCGCTTCGTAGCGTTTGGGCAAGAGCTCAAAATTTGCACCAAAAAAAATTCTTTCAGGTGATTAACTTCTTTCCTCATATTCCAGAAAATTAGATGCTGGAAATGGTTCCTCTAAAAGTTTCATTATAAATCAGCTGGTAACATAAGGAGTACAGTACAATTTATTGCCATTCTGCCGCACCAGGGGTCGAACCTGCGCCTTCCGGACTAAAAAAAACGAAAATTGTGGAAATTTAATTATGGAGCACTTTGGCGAGTAATGCTTGGAGAAAAAGGAATTTGAAATTTCGCATTAGACATGACATGAGCCGTTTACTTTGGAAGTGTGGCAACTCCACTTTTGAAAACAATTGAAGATAATGCTAATGTCTCGCAATAACAAAAAATTGACTTGCTACACTTTCGAAGTGAACAGTTCAATTAATAGAAATGCGACTGTTTCAAAATTTTCATCGTCTAAAAAACATTTACGATTCAATTCATATTCAATGATTCCCTGTCGTTCACTTTCTTCGAAGACTCTTTGCGAGAACGCGCCTCTTCCCGCCGGGTTTACTTGGAATGATGGAGAAACCGACAACAAATTTAGAATTCTACAGCCAAACTCATAATTAACATCAAGATGTTCGTCGCACAATTCGTTTAACACTTCGTGACAGAAGAACTATTTTCTTTCCAATCATTCCCAGTTTCATTGCTATTTAATGATCATCGTAATGAAGTTACACTGCCGAACTTTTATCGGGAAACGCTTTTAAATCAACGTTAACTGTTTCTACAGACATCGGTTAACGTAATGGAGAAGCCAGAAAGCAACAAGTACGACATTTGATTGTACCGCCGCTACAGAGATTAATTGAATACAGTTCGTCTTTTCGTTCCGTCTGGATAAGAGTTAGAAATTTACAGGAAAAAATTTTTTCAAGTCATTAATTTTCTTCCCCATATTCTAGCAGCTTCGGAACAACTAGTAGATCAATAAGAAAAAAAGAATTTTGATAGCCTCTCTGCCGAAAACGGCGCCAGAAAACGCCATACAATAGACAATAACAAAATTAGTGAACTACAATTTGTGCACGATCCTACCGCACCGGGGATCGAACCTGAGGCTCACGGATATGTGCCGCACGTCTTAACCACTACACCATACCGTAGCCAATTAAATTTGAACAAACTTCTTTTATATTTTTAAGGTGAAAGAGCAAAAAGAAGAAAAAATAGAAAATTTGAAGTAACGACTAAGCTTGATATGATTTGTCGAAAAAAAGCACATTTAGGTGTGATAGCAAACGCTTGGTGTAATTACTAACAATTCTGTTCTCAAATTGTGCCATCAATTAAAAAAAAATGCTCTTCTATTTGTTTTGTGTGAAGTGCTACAAATTCAACATAAAACAGACAATTAAAGATGATCTATAAACAATTTATCAATGGTTTTCAAACTTTAAAGTTGCTCATAACAAAATTTTTAGGCTTTAAGTCAGTTAATGCTATCCTCGCTTTAAATCTTATGTTGTTATGTTGTTTATTATTAGTAATTTTTTCGTATCGTCCGGTTCAATATATAAAGTTTTTTTTTAAACTTTTTAGCCTTATTGAACAAAAAGTTAGCAGACAACAAGTTTTTACTAACTTGTAGGGGAAAAAATATATCTCCTGAATTCTTTTTAATTTATCGCAATTCGCACAAATAGTTTTAAAACTTTGAATAGAAATTAGAACTTCGCGTCCCTCTTCGAAGCTTATATTTAGAACTAACGAACTAACTAGCTTAGTAGGTACTAAGATTTAGTTTTGTGCCCGAATTTCGTAAGCACGCTCGCTAATGGCAGTTGACGGACAGGAAAACGTGCGCACTTGACCAAATCGTTTGAGAATTTTGCGTTGTTTAAAATCGTAGTAACCGATTTGTGATCGCGAAATCACACTACAACTAAAGCGACAAATCAACGGAGTGTAATACAACCATTAAACTAGTAAGTGAAACGCGCAAAAGAAAATCTTTTTCGATTTTGTTTATAATCAACTTGAATGTCCAAAATTCTAAGAACAATCCGCCAGAACATGGAATTCAAGAGAAGTTGATCGCTTCGGAAAAAGAAAATGTTCGCTGAGAATGTAAATGGCTATTAGAAAGTAGGAAGGATCCCGAGCTTTCAGTGAGGCTGTTAATATTTCTGGGTGCTGATAAGGAGTAAGATCAAGTAACTTGATGGAGAGGCGGTCAGAATCGATGAAAAACCCAACAAAGCAAAATTTTTATTGCACGAAATTAATTACAAAGACATTATATTTTACATCTCCGCTACTATCATCAGATTTTATTTATTTCGAATTTGCTCTTTACGACTGACCATGTCAAAGAGACGAAGAGAGAACTTGAAGAAAAATTGTTCGCAATCAAGTTGAAACCATTTTCTGTAATATAATGTGAAGCAAGTTGGTCGAAACAAATTCAAGCTCGATGACTGGTGTTAATGATTACGGTATCTTAAGTAGAAAGCACTTGATATTTTTCCTGCATTTATTATCAGTAAGTAAATCTGAAAATGGAATCTGTAATTTATAAAATAAAAAGAAGACTTCGGCGACAGCATTCCTTCTTTACCACAACGAAGGCGCTTTTTTCGTGATATAGATACTGGTAATGAAAAAGCGGATTAATTTTGGGAATACTAGGCCCAAAAATTGATGGGTAGATTCATATCTATCGCAAAATAGATATTTTGTGCTCTTTTGCGGGCTGAAATTGATAACCTGTTCAAATCTACTGAAACCGCTAATACAAAGCACTACTAAGAACAGCTAACCGATTGGAACGGGTCTCCTTTAAAAAAACGCCGAGACCATTAGAAAAAACAAAAACGTTAGGATACTCCTCTACATGTCATCCATCCAGCCAACCCAGCCTCAACCGGATAACACTAGTCCAAGCGCGTTACTCATCAGCCGCTTGTGAAAAAAAAGTATCGATGAAGGTTCGAGGCAATAGGGGAAGGTTTTAAAGGCTTAACTTCCACAAATTGTCATAGAGGTGGAAAAAATGTGCAGCAAAAATTTGAATAAAGTGTTTTTTATTCTTTTCATAGAAGAAACGTGTGTTTTTTTAGAAGAATTCCGGTTTCATATTTGCATGCCTTTGTAAGGACCCTTTGATATTAAAATGCGCATTATTAACTGTTACACCTCTGTTTGCACAGCCATCCAACATTGTTCGTTCAAACGCTATCGGAAAATGCTTCAAATTACGTAAATGTATAACGTACGTTACGTATAAATATATATATATTTACAACCACACATGCACTTTCCATGTATAAATGTGTAAATTAAGCTAGAAAAATAAAAATCAATAAGTTTTGTTATCGTATGTTATTTTTCAACATTTTTTTTCACTCTTCACACCAACATATCATATACACGTATTCGTCAACCTATTAATACTGTCCGAAGGGATTTCAATATTAAAAAAAAAAAAAATAAAAAAAAAAATAAAAACAAAAATAAAACTAAATTAAATTAAAAAAATAACTTGATAGAACGAAGAAAATGGGGAAAAATGTTAGCGAATCAGAAAAAACAGAAACGCTTAATCGCATTATATAGGAGGATTTTAAATTACATTTTCATTTTTATACTATTTATATACTCTTAGTGCAAACAGTTTCGGTATTGATAGGTACGAGGTAAGTGCACAGTTTTTTGTTTTTTTTTTTTTTTCAATATTTTTTTACTCGTAGAAATAAACAACGATTAAAAAAATAAAAATTTTTGCTTAGTTGACGAATGCGCAAAAAACGCTTAATTTAAGCTTACAATCGCCCACATATTGTATGAATAAAATTTTTTAATTGAATTAAAGCAACTGTGCATCAGCTAAAATAGCTATAGACCAACGTAAATAAAATCAATATCAATAACCATTATATACAATCTGTTATTAATGAAAAATTTTTTTTTGTTTAATTCATTTCCCAAAAACAAGAATAAAACAGAAAAAAGAAAAAAAAAACGAAAGAATAACTTTTTATCGAGATCATGATAGGTTTTCACTTTATGGCAGCATAGCTCAGTAGTAGTTAGGTCCCCATTCATCCAGCAATTTTTCAATTAATTAATGTTTATGACTTTTACCGCGCATTTTCATTATAAAATCGTTAGCATTGCAACCGCCATAGCCACATCTGTTTATATACATATATGTACATATATTGAAAAATATAAAAATTTATCGAAAAAACTTAAAAAAATATGAGCTTCATTTCCCTTCGTTATGCGAACGCGTACTTGTGTTTGGCTTAGGGCAATGTTCAGTGAACCCTATAAATATTATGAGGCCATAATTTGTTTGGTAAATAAATGGAAATAAAACACAATTTTGATAAACATTTGTTTAGAAAGCAATAAATTTATAGAAATATTTAATAAGGTTCCATAAAGCAAATGTGGTCACGTTCGAGTTAGTTCTGTTCATTGCTGCAAAATTTATGATTATAAGTGAAATGCAATCGCAATGAATTTCTCTACGACTTTAATAAATATCTATGCTAAACTTCGAATCGATATCTGCTTTTGGTTTTTGCAAAGTTTGGCTATCTATCCTTTCTCTACAAGCACTTTGACTATATTATTATACGTTCACGTTTATGTTCATTTATTGATACATAAGATATATGTTTGCGGAAAAGTGAAGCCACTTTACCCAATCGTGATCAAGTCCCACTAATGCTCCCTCTTTCTGTCCGTTAAATTTAAAATACGTTATCCGAAACAAGGGTCGGTCCACAGCTGTCGAAACCCGACGGTCGAAAGATTTTTCATTCGACAGTAAGAAAAATGCACATTTTCGAAAGCTGTATAGAATGTACTCGATACCGGCAGTTATATACCGGCCCTACCACAAATAAATTGATAAATCAAGAAGTTTATGACGCTTACCGCGAGGTTTACATTTACCGCCGCCCGCCGTCGTTCTTTAGCCGCATTCCACAACTCCGGACCAACTTATTAGCGATAACTCTTCTTTCAAGTCGGACGTACAAGAACTTCTATTCGATTCTTTCATTCGTCCCTAGCTATAAGCGTTCCTGACCATCAGGCGCACACATTTAACAAATGCCTAAGCATAATGCATAACTTGCCTAAGCTGATCAAGAGAAAAAAAAAATTTAATTCGTTGTTGGTTTGTCATTCATTTACACTCATTTAAACCTTCGGGTGTTTTGCGCCGGTATGGTGGCACCCTGCCACTTTCGATATATAATTGCTGTGGGTGCACCTCCGTACTAGATGTACAGATGTACGATGTATGTCTCTTTCTTTTCTTTCACTTTCTATTTATTTATGCGTTCCTTTTCGTTTATAAACTTTTTACTTAACCTTTAGCCAATAATTTGTTGGTTTAATTAAACATTTATATGTAATTTTATGATTTAACTGAATTTCCTATACACACGAATAAACAGATATAATAAGTAATTGTTTTAAAACTGCGCAAATTACTTCTATTACAAAAATCAAAAGTATTTGTCCATAAAAACAAATTACTGATGTTTTTCTAATGAAAGCACCTCAGTAATCATGATGTAGTGTGGCATAGGGCAGTTCGAGATGAAAATCTTATTGCCTCAAGCAGTCGTTCATTATTCAAAGCATTTTTAAAATTTTTCTGAAAAACTATTAATAATTTTTTTTTTTTAATTTTTTTTTTTTTGTAGTATGTGTAAAAACAATTTAAAAAACACAACTCAAAATTGGCATTTAAAACTTTAAACTTATTTTTTATTTTTTTCTTTCGCGGGTATTGAGGAATTTTCAATCATTCTTA